>VXBI01005857.1:443845-473029 GCA_013397375.1 Toxostoma redivivum | reverse complement strand
TTTTTTTTTTTTTAAGGCAAATTGGCTTTAGTTGCATTAGTTACTATAGTGGCAAAATATACAGTAAGAGCACAATTAAACGGGTTTAGGTGCAGCTTAGCTGTGGAATGAGCCCAGATTCGTTAGATGCATTTCGTTAAGGTAAAACGGAGTTGTTGAAAACGCTGTTGAGCTGTGCCTTAATGTGTGCCTTGCAGAGCCCCCTCTGCTGTGTGCCAGCACGTGCTGGTGCCTGCTTCCCATCCCCTCCAAAAGTTCTTTCCTCTCGGGTGTTTGAGCGCCGGAGCTAAATTACTTCAATTAAAGACTCGCTGCACCTCTGCAATTGGCTTGAAGTTTGGAAGTCATTCTAACTGAATCTGTAAAGCACATGCAGTTACGTTGTGCCCCATAAAATACCGCGTTTCAGGCAAGAACTTTACTGCTGACTGCCCTACATGATTACAAAACCCCTCTGACATTCTTGTGTCAAGTAATAACAGGGATCGCAGCCGTCAGCCAGAGAGCGCGGAGCTGGGCAGGCACAGGTATATGACATGCCTGAGCTGTTTCCCGAGTGGAAATACCAGTTCTGGACAGACTGACCCTTTCAAAGAGCTTGCCAACTAATCAACCTGCCTGAAGGCTAATTGGGGTGGGGAAGGGGAAGGCAGGGCTTCTAGTGAATGCCTGCATAAGCATCTGTGTTCTTTAAGATACCTCTCCTTTCTTTCAGGGAGGCTTTTTTTGGACCACTTCAGTAGAGTACTGTAGCTTGATCTCCTGCTGTGTGTATCTGGTGTCTCTGAATGGCTTAGAGGGTTGATTATGTGCAGATAATGTTTTTGTTCTAGCTCATTATTTCAGGTAAAAGCTAATGCTCATCGCTGTATTTAACCCTAGATTCCTCTTCCCCGTGCTTGTAATGATCTTGAAAGTAATTTTGAGACTTCGAGCATAGTTTAGCTTTTTAGGAGGAGCACCGCACATGCGTCTGGGAAGGGGAAGAGGGACCTGGGCAGAGCAGTGATCACGGAGTGTGTGTATCTTTAACCTGTTAAGGAGGTGTCTTGGTACTTTCAGTTGTCAGACTAGAGAACTCGATCTCTACCCTGGCCCACAAATCCATTCACACTTGCATGAAGCTTAGGCGAGGAGAAATCCAGCTGCTGTCACGTTTGTTGCAAAGCTGTGCTTCCTACGGGAAGCGTTCGGAGCTGTAATTCTCATTAACAGCGGGCTGTAGGGAGAAAGGGAGAAATAGTTAAAAGAGACTACACAGGCATCTGCTGTTTTCCTAAGTGTATCAAGACAGAAAATGAGCAATCAGCAAGGGTACTAGAATTAGACAGTGTGGGTTTTTTTCAGTAATTAAATGAAAATGTTCACCTCCATTCACAATTTCATGAGTTAAACAAGGCACCCAGTCACTTTTGTAGCTGAATCTTGCCTTTGCTACAAACCTCATTAATTTAAATCTTTAAGAGAAAAAAAAAGTCTCTCTCTTTTTTTTTTTTCCCTTTTTCATCACCAATTTTTCTGTGTCAGTTTTAACTTACGCACTTCTGAGATGTGACAAAATGAAAAAATACTGGCTGTGGAATGGATTTCCTTTGGAGAATGTTAATGCTAAACTTTTTCTCTCTAGCTACCTTTTATGATTCTTACACTAATCGAGGTCCAGGGCATTTCCTGGGGAAATTAATGACTGGCTGAGGTTAATGGCCCAAGGCATTGCCTCAAGCCATTGACTCTCCCAGCCGGTCATTAATCCCCAGGAAATGCCCTAGCCCTCAATGGTTATTGCTTAATTATAAACAAAGAGTTTCTAGGCCTTTTTACTGAATATATCTCTTCAAGTACTATGACACTAAATTCCACTGTTGCCAAATATTACTGATTCCTTGAAAACATAAAGGTCATAAGTTTGTGGTTTATTGGTTGTCTCTGTAATTAGTCTTCCAGGGGACAGATTCTGCTGAACTATTGCATTTGTGCAATACTCTAGTGAAAAAGTGGTGTCATAATGTGTGGGTTTCTTAGCATCTTTATACTGTGCATTTTGGTTTTTGGTTTTTTTTTTTTTTTTTAAATGGCATTAAGCAAAGTGTGGAAAATGAAAGTACTAAATGGGGTGTCTTTAATTTGCATTGGCTATCTGAGCAAGAATGTTAATTTTATGCTTTTGTGTTGTTGCTCCCATTTTTCGTTTTAGCCCCAAATTCTCCTTTCAACACTGAGTTTGTAGGAGTCTCTTCCAGAGCTCAGGAAAGGTACATTAAATATTCGTCTTGATCCAGCTATTGCTTTAGGTTTTAGCCTTAAGAGCAGCATTTATAGTGTATTTTAAGCATACAGCACTGCCATCATGGCACAACTTTCTTTTCAGTCCTTATTTGCTCTGAAGTGTAGCAATTTTCCTGCCACTGACAACAGTACTTCAGTTCGAGTTGATGACAGAGAGATGTAATTTGGCTGTTGTTCATCTCCCATGTTGCTGAAAGATGAACAATAGCTAAAGCTTAAACTTTTGATGCTACAATGTGGTGGTAGCTTTTGGTTTTATAGATCTACTACATGCTGAACTTACTACAGTAGTAATACCCAAAAATAGGTGTAGGAAAATAGTTTGGCCTCTGCCATGGGGGAGGAGAGTTGCCTGTCACTTGCAAATGCTTGGGTTACGTTTGTTTTGTTACTCTGTTGGGTTTCTCTGGGCTGTTTATGAAGAATTTATTAGCTATTAAGATATCTACCAAAAGCTTGGTCATTACAACCTGAGCCATGGGCATTTATTGTAGCTGTTTTGGGGAATCCTAAAATGCCTTTTTTTCCCCTCTGCTTTAAATTAAGAGTTGCCCTTTTTGCTGTCTTTTGATCTGGCACATATCTTTTCATTGCCTTACGTTCTCTTTAAAGGGCTTACTTTGACCCAAACCAGAAATCTAGTTCTGGCTGCAGGTTTTGCAAAAGAAGGCATAACAATAGCACGTGAGGGATATGAGTAGGCAGTAGGCACAAACGGGAGCAAATCGAAAGTAGCTAACAAGTCTAGCCCTTTTTAGTCTTGGATTTTGGAGGAGGTGGATAAGAATCTGTCTGGTTGATCTTTGATCTGGGTATATCCTGCACGTTCCTTAAATGGCCACAAAATAGACTTGTGTTTTGTACAAATACCTCTGGTACTCTGACCAGAATCGTTGTTTGGTGCTTTCCCAGTAGGCAGGGCTGGAGAACTCATCAGGTAGCTTCAGGGAAGGATGCTTAGGGTAGTGGTGTAAAGATGCTAGGCTTTATTTCTACCAGGGTAATAGATGGAGCAATATCTCTATCTTAAGGGCTTGAAGTACAGTGGCTATTAAGACTGATGACTGCTAAATACCTTGTTAGTTCTTGTGACAGTACTACTGTTGATCAGGTTTCAGAGGTTAGTGCTGGCTGCCCTACTGCATAGTTAGTGCTCTTCTCTTTGGTTACTGGATTATCTCAGGTTGCAAGAAAGTCCACAATTTGCTAGGTGTCTTTTTTAAGAGAAGCACTGAGGTTAAAATCGTAGAAGGTAAGGGTTAAAAAAATCTTTAATTTATGATTTAAGAAACTGTATCTACCTTAGAAGCTACTGTTTGTTACTTTGTTACTTATGGGTTTTTTACTGAGGATGATTTTTCATCTTTTCCTGAGTTACAGATGTGGAAAGTAGATCTGTAGAAGGAACTGTTGTTCGTGATAGTCCCCAAAATTGCTCTGAAATCCTTGGAGGACAGGGGAATAAGGTAGTAGTGGTGTCAGGTAGGGTCCCCAAAGCTTTCTTATCAATCTCTGGAGAGAAACACAGGAATCCTGGCTATTGCTCTTTTGGGTGGAAGTCACTGTTGTTTGTAACTGAGTGCTTCTAAAGATTGTTGAAGAGAGATGGGGTTTTTCTTTTTAAGAAAGTAGGATATTCCAGGCTACATTCCTTATAATGAACATGAAGCTTGGTAGGTGTGTGAATGTTTCCCAAGATGAGTACAAGACAAGCACAATAGAGATTAGGCTTAGTGGTTGGGGGCAATACATGCACTGAAAGGAATGAAGGGAACTGGTTTTTCTTTCCTAGTCTGAGGTTGGTCCATGTTAGGGAGGGAGTTGATTTAAGGTGTCTTGGGAGAGTATTTCAGAGCAGATTTAAGAATGGCGTTTTGATATATGCATTTAGAATGATGGCTGTGGAGCTAAAGGTCCAGTACTGTCTTTGTAGGTCCTCTTGGTTGCATTGGCATGATATGTTAGAGGTATTAAATCATGCAACTATTTCAGCTGGTGATTTCTACTAATTTCACTTAATTTTTCATTTTTAGAAGTTAGATTCATTTTATTTTGTTGTATCGCATGAGCTGGTCGGAGAACTTGCTTTGTCCAGCCTTCAGCAATGGCAGGAATGCAAGAGGTGACCAGTTCCTTGTAGCTCAAATGAATATGACCTTTTTAATACAATCAGGAGAATAAAACATCACTGAAGTGCTGCTGTATTTTGACACTCTTTTACATCCTGTAGAATCTGAAATGATTATGTTGGTACTCTATGCACATCAAAGATAAAATGCACAAGCTTAAAGGCAGCAGAGAGCTGATTTTTTTTTTAATAAAAAGTATTCTGTGATTATCCTGTAAAAGATTTCCTATTGCCCACTGCTCTGTTTCTAGAGAGCAAGAGATCAGAAACTGCTCAGTCTAATTGGTGAGTCTGTATGACAGGGAGCTGCCTCATTTCATGTATGGTGTAGAAATAAATGAGTGCTTAAACCCTTTGAAACACACCACTACTGCAAAAGCCATAGGCTGTAATTAAATTGAATGTGGGGTTGTATTGTCTTGTGCCCTTGGCTATAAACTTGATAACAGGCCATGGTACCCCCACTATTGTGTTCGAAGCTGGAACCTAATTAGAGATGTTGTAGATTTTCAGTCACTTTCGAAGCCCTTCTGTTCATCTTTTTTCCCTGTGTCCTTTCTTATTATTTTGCTTTTCTGTTTCTGAACCAACAAATGCACCCTTCTTTTCAGAAGGAAATTGTTAAGGGCATGTAGCCAAATATGTATGTGCAAGATAATTTTTTTATCATATTTTGGATTCAAGGGACAAGTGTTGGTAACTGCATTTTATCTGATGTGGAAGAGATTTATTAGTGTTGAGACAGTAAAATATATAATCATGTTTCCAGGGAATGCTTTTTGATTCTCCAGGCATTGGAATGGGGAATAAGGAAGGGATTGGAACTTCTCATAATACCTTGATCTAAAAGTAACATTGGAAGATGTACAATTGAATTCTGTTGTGAGGTTTTTTTGGGGGGATTATCAACAAGGAAAAATGGCATTTCTGGGCTTTTAGAAATTTACATGCTTTGCACTCAGCCAGTTTTAGTTGATCTGAAAACCTTCAAACTTGCTAAGGACTTAATCCCTGATGAGAACAAGTAGCTTTGATGTATTCTTAATGCAACTTTTAGTTTCAAAAAGAATCAAAATTGTACTGCACAAATGTATGATAAACATTTCCAGTAAATTCTTAGTTTATTGATAAGCCTACTTATTGTATGCACCTGTACACTTCTGTAGCTAGGACAGATCATTTTAATGAAACGGAAATTGAATGACACATTAAAGCCCCATTCACTTTACCAATGTATGGATTTTAAATTTTTTTTTTTCATTGTATGTTTAGGACAGATATGTTCCATATAGCACAGTTAAGAGCTGGCACCTCCTTGGGACTCCTGACTTGCTTCAAATCCTAGCCTGAGTGTTCTGATGTGGTTTGCAGTGTTCTTGGTACTTAAAATAGGTCATGTAATCTGGATGTAATGCATTATTGTGTGACTTCTGGAAAGAGGTAATGACTTCTCTTCAAACAGTGTCACCAGCTGTAGGAAACCACTCCTTCCCCAAGGTGGGCATAGGAGATGAGGACTGAGTGGAGCTTTTTTGGGTAGTGGGGGTAGCTTGTGGTGGGAGGGAAGTTGTTTAGTAGGTGCTGTTCAGATAACACAGGCTGGAGCACTTGTCTGTGTAAAGGGAAGAGAGCAGAAAACTCTTTGCAGGAGGCAAGGTTTGAAGCTGAATTTTGACTTTCCTTTCCAAAGGAATTTTGTCTTTCCTTTTCCAGTTTCCTTATCCAAAAAGTCTTGTGGAGGTGCTGGGGTGATTTTTGAGCTGAACTTATCTCTACCACAGTGCTTCACTTCCCACTCTCCTCTGAAAAGTGCCCAGGGACCAGGTCTGATGATGCTGTTTGTTTTAGTTTGATTTTTGATATCAGGAGTGAGAGGAAAGGGAGCCTGTGTAGTTGAGACTCTTGTTCTTGGTAGCTCTAGTGAAGAAGTCACAGCTCTCAGGCTCCTCTGCAAACTGGCACCTGTGTGCTCTGTTACTACTTCTGCGTCAGCCTGTCAGAAATGTAATGTATAAATGAATGACTCCCCTAAAACACGTTTATTATAAGCCTTTTGTGTGTGTGTCCACTTACGTTTATTCAAAACTAAAGATTGCTGGGAAAATTTCAAAAGTGATTTCTCTACACCCTTCGGCTGAATCCTGAGCTTTTGCTCACCATAGTGATATTTTTAGCTGCTTCTTTTGCTGCTGTTGATTTTTTTCTGTATGGTTCTAGTAGGCTTCAAAAGTGGCAGAAGGAGGTTGGTCTGCAGTAAGCGCAGCATACTGTGTCTGATGCCTTTGAGCTTTGAGTCATTCAAGCCCAGTGTAGTCATACTGAGCTCTTACTCTGATGCTGGCCGGATGGGGAACTTGTCCTCACCTTGCTGGTGAGAGCTCTTGTTTCATGGGTGAGCTGTCTGCAGTGCACATGAAGGGGCAGCATTGAAACTCTTGGGCTCAGTAGCACCAGTGGTAAATTACTGAGCATCCTCTGACTGAAAGCTCCCCTGGAGAAGTAGCAGCAGAAGTGTGTGGTGTGTCTGGCCAGTGTGGGGGGTGGGAGCATGGGTGTGTGGGTTTAGCATGAAAGAGAAGGAGAAATCTGCTGGCGTTGCCCTCCTCACTTAATTTCTGCTTGGGGTGGCTTGAGACTCTTTGACCTTTTGCCTGAAATGTGGGGAAGAGGAGAAGGTGAAGCAGACTTAAATAGCTTCCTTCCTTCCTTCTTAACTAGGGCTGGCTGTTTCACCTGTGACATGCCTGATAAATTCCTTCCCTTGTACTGAAATCGCCCCATTCAGAAGAATTCGAGTCATCTGAAGTGCTGTAATTAACCCATCTAGTTTTGATGCCAAATTGGGAGGACCTAGCTGAGAGTTGGGTTGACAAGTTGGAAAGTGTAAATGGGAGCACAGATGTCCTAACAGAATCCTATGGCTTCAGTACAAACTGTGTTTGAAATTCAGATAAAGAGGGAGCCTGCTTCAACTGATTGCCTTTTTGAGGGTTTTCCTGTGTTCCTAATGATTTTATAACTAGCAGCACTGGCTAGTCACAAAAAAAGCTTTTGCGCTATTCCTCCTTATCTCAGATGTGACAGTGATACTGGCTGTTTGTGGCTGTAGGCTTTTATCAAGTTGATCAGTATTAGTTTCCATCCTGGGTTAAGAAAATATCATGTCTTGTGATGATACAGTAGTTTCTGGAAGCTCTCCCTAGACTGTTGTGATCCAGGTTCACATTTTGCTCAAGTTTTTAAAATGTTTTTTAAGGGATGGGGGAAATGATAAGATGCTCTAAGCTTGTGCGGTTTGGCTAATCAGCAGTTCAGAAAAGAACTGTTGAGCTTTTTATTTTATTTTCTCTTGTCTCTTAATTTAGAAATGCTGAAGTATGTATCTTGCTGATTGTCTCTTTGAAAATACAGTTTCTTGGAAAGAAACAAAAAGACTCTCTGAAAACACACATTGATCAGTGACAGACTTGAGAGTGGAAAAGTAATTGTTCTTTGAGGAAGAACAGATAAGGCAAAGCTATGTGGTCCATGAAACTATGTGAGGAAAACTTAAGTTCTCTAGAACTGACTGATTCTGATAAGAATATGATTTTTTTTTCCCAGCACAAACACTTGGAAAAGTTGTATTCCTTAGCCTTTGAATCTGCTTTTTTTTCCCCCACCAAGTGCCATTTGAAAATAAAATAGGCAGAATAAGACTAATGTGGTTTTGGTGTCAGCCTCAAACTGCTGCGAAATCGGCTTTCTGAAGCTGCCAATCCAAAGCAGTATGTGTAATACAGTTACAGTTTGATTTTTGAAAAACAGAAACAACTTTAATGTCCTTTCAGAACTTTGTAGTTTTGCCTTCCTTTTGGGATATTTGACACACTTTCAATTCAACCTTATTACTGGTTTTATCTCTTAGAAGTGTTTGTAAGTTACCTTTCCCGAGAGACTTAGTGTGGTACTTTTGAGATGCACTTGAATACAATTTTTTTTTTGGTTTCCACTGAAAGTACTCTAGATACAAGCTGTTCTGTTCAGGTTTAGGCATTGGAAAGTATCAAAAGTAAGGAATTTTTTTAAAAAAGCTAAGGAAAATTAGGTTTATTCTATCTGGGAAGTACAAATGTGTCAAAATGGGCATGGCTTGTAGAATGTACAGTGACTCAATACTAAATATAGTATTAGTTGAGTTGCTAATGCATTGTATTGATGTATGGAAGTAGTACTACATTACTATGTAACTGGCAAAATTATCCCCATGGTACAGAGGAGGAGAATTCAACACTTCCAGGTTTACTATGGCAATTCATTAATTCTCTCCTTCTTGTGCTACAGTAAATTTTTAACCCCTCAGTTTTTCTCAGTACAGTATATTTGCTTCCAGGCTGCCAGTGGATATAATCGGGATTGTGAACATAACAGTAGGTTGGATTTGCCTACAGGATAGTGATATGGTAGTAACTGTGATTGTCATGTAAAATATTCAGAAGCTTGTGTATGTTGTTTTAATTGTTGAGAGATACAAAGGCATCAGGTCAAATCTGTATCTTTCCAGGAAAAAAAATATAATAGATGAGAACATTTTTTTATTTCTGTAGAGTGCTGGACTGATTTGACCAGACACTTCTTTTGCTACAGGGTTATGATCTTACCAGTGTTAGTTGCTGTGAAATGCTCTGGTGTCATGGTATTCTGGCATTGTTCTGCATAGATGACCAGCAGCAGAAGTGCCAGAGCTACCCAGCTACCCTACCCCTCTCAGCAGCTGCCCTTGCCTGGCACAGGGGGGTGGCAGTGCCTCCGTGGCCCCATCCCTCTTGCAGGGAGCTGGTTCAGGCTCCAGCCATTGGAGCGGTGGCCATGCAGCCCTGCCTGTGGCTCAGGGTTCTGTAGGTCTTCTCAGGCTCTCCTCCCAAAAAGACAACTAATCCTGTAGGGAAAAATTAAAATGTCTTCCCCCCACCCCAGTATTTATAAAAGCAAAAAGCTCCAAAAAGGCCCCACTCTAAAACGCTTTAATTGTTTTTTAACATTAATTATAGTGGTCTGAAATAGCTGTTACTTTATCTGAAGGTACTAGATTTTTAGGAGGGGAAAGGAGCAGATGTAAGCTTTCCTATCTGGATTAATAATAGGGTTAAATAACTGAGCTAGCAGGATTTTGAAGGCAGAGCATGATTACTTTGTGAGAAGAAAGAGATGGAAGGAATAGAAAATAAGACGGAGAGGGAAAGCAGGGTGAGAATACCATACCAACTATCTTGTTGCAGCATATCAGTTCGGGAACTAGATTAACTTCTGTATACCAATGTACTTCTGGCTGGATTAGTTTAATGAATTAAAGGAGCAAAAAATAATGTCTCTGTTTGGAGAGGGGCTAAAATTGGAGGAAGAAATTAGGGGGAAAAACATCCTTCTTTCCTAATGCTACATAACAAATGTAGTAGGTGCACTGAAACAAAATCTGATCAAGGAAAAGATAAACCCAGAGGGATGGCAAAGAAGGACTATACACTTTTCTTCTTTAAAGTAGAAAAACTAGAGGAAAATATAAAAGAACAGTTAAGGGGCAGGGAGGGAAGTCTGGGTTTTCTTCAACTTTGGAGTGAGTTAAAAAAAACTGAGTGGGACTTAATTTAAGTGCATGATATTGTTGCCTCTTAGGGGGACTAAAATCTAAAGGATTTTTTCCCTTAACCTTAAAAATGTGAAATTTAAAACAGCAGTTTCCTGTAGAGTTCTATGTTGGAGTAGGCATTAGTCTTGGGTATGTATTCTGAAAGAAATCTGCTGTCAGCACAGTGGTAAAATGGCCTGTAAGCATTGTGTTTGGTTTTTTGCCTAATGGACAATAAAGTAGTTTCCTCAAGCTACTTGAAATACTCCTTGTAAACCAAAGTGTCCAGATCAATTTCTCATTCACATCTTATTAAAGCTCACTGAGGAAGTTGGGAAAAGATGTTTTTGATCAGAGCACTGTAGAAGTTAGTCATATACTCCCTTAATCCTTCAGCTACTTCATAAAGTTCCTGAGAAGAGCCCCAGTGGGTTCCTGGTTTCAAAGACAGCTTTATCCCACCTGGATGCCAAACAGAGAGAGCAGCTCCACTGTGTGTTGGGAGAGCATGCAGGAAGTGTACGGGGTCAAGAGGAGACAGTTGGAGTGTCTTGTTTTCCCCATGTTTATCTGACCCACAGTTTCCTAGTGGAATACTAGGATTGTTGAATTATTTGCGTGAATAGCTGTCTGCATCCAAAATTATTTGTGCGTGCTAGTCTATTCTGTGTATGTTAATGCCTGAATTTCTCTTGTGTAGTCAGTTCATGTTACATGACAACCTTAAATGCTTTGGTGGTGTGCTTGATCAAAACACTTTTTTTTTTTCCCCCTAAGGAAACATATGGTGTCACAGCTCTGAGAAGTCAGGAATTTCTTGTTGGTAGGTAGATGGCTGGGTACTAGCTTTCAGCAACCCCTTCTTGAGAATTTAAGCTGCTGTCATACTGTACTCCACTTTTTTCATAAATATATTTTAAACTTCTATGATCTCTTCTATCAATTTTCTGCCTATGCAGCTGCATGAGTAGGAGGCTCAAATCAATATTTACAGGGTCTGCTTTCATGCTTTATATATGCAACTCTATCAAGATACATGGTTATGCTTTTTATAAGACATTTATTCAAGGGGAGGTGTTCATCAGATCAGCAATATCTGCTTCTTTAGCAATGATAGGAGGATGCTTTGAGCATGGTTGTATAAGGAATGTTCTTTGGAGAAACTGTCAAATATACTGGCCTTTGTAATGACTTGAAAATTGTGTTTAACTGTGGAGGAAAGTGGCCACCACAACATCAAGCCTCCCTGGAGCAAAAACTGTGCTGCCTCCATGCCAGTGGGACAGTGCCATGAAAGTAAGTTCTGTTTCAAGACATAGGAGATGACAATGTTGGAGATGCTGTATCAGCTAATGGAAGGCTGTAAGCAGGATAGAGGATACATGGCAGAGATGCTATTCTGGTTGCACTAGTGAAAGAGTAAAAAAAAAGCAGATGGGGAAAATGGTCCCCATCTGTAAAAATGGAAAGCATTATTAGCTATTCCTAAAGAGCATTTTTTGGTGACTTGTGGGAAAATTAGCAGTCTCAGTCTGGATCTTAGTGGGCAAATATCCTTGCAGTGGAGGCTACTGCACTCATGCTGGTTGTCCCTGCAGTTGGCAGCCTGGGTGGTGAAGAGCTGCTCTTGCCCCAGAGGTGAGCTCCTGACCAGCAGGACAGGGTGACAGACACAAGAGAAAGCTCGCTCTGCCCCTGGTGCACTTGCTGCCTGGATGGCCTGCTAGGCTATTGATGTGATGTTACCTCAAAGCAGCAGACTCCTGTACCAATTTAAGTGGAAAAACAAGACTAATGGCCAAATTTCTACACTCTGTGTCTTTCACTAATCGTGAAAAATAGTAATTTGCTTCTCCATCCTCCTGGCTTCACCATCTTTTTCATATAACTCACTGACTTTTACTTATGGCTTCTTGTCTCTAATAATTTCTTAATGAAGCTGACAATTATATTTTATTTTATCCTGTGTGAGCTGCTTCTCATCATTTATTCTTGTTTCCCTCCACTCCATTTCCACTCCAGGCAAAAATTATTTCCAGTGAAGAAGGGCTGGATGTGTGTCATTCCAGCGCTCTTGTAAATGACCCTACAGATTTGCTTGCATACCCTGTTTTCTCACCTAGAATGCATGCAAGGAATGTCATATGGGGCCTGTCCCCGTACCCCATCCCCACATCAGTGGCCAAGAGTGGAAGTCTGTAGAAGAGAAAAGAAATGGACAGATAGGTGATGCTTTTAATGTGGGTGTTATAAAGATGTTTGCCACTTCTCCCTCTCAGGTGTAATATGGCTGAAGCATATTAATGATTAAAAAGCAGATTGGGATGTATGGACCCCTTTACATTTTCCTCTCAAACTGTTTTGATGGGAACGTTGATTACAGACAAGGTAAACTTGTTTGTACTTCATTCATTAATAACAAACTATAAACTGCCCTGCCTCCCCTCCCCACAGGCAAGGCACTTGAGGAGATGCCAGGCAATTAAAGTACTTAAGACAGTAATTACAGTCAAATATACAACAAAAATAAAATCACTGCACATTATTTTTTTTATGCTTGGTTTTGTTCTGTGCTTTTATTAAACCGCAATTCTTGCCTCGCGATTGAACAGGAATCTCTCAACTGGTTAATACCAAAGTGTTTGACAAGCTTGCTTTGGTTCATCTGGGTATTTAGAAAACTCTTTGATGGTCTTCTACTGAATTCATCACTGCTCAGATTCCTGCTTTTTAGATCTTGCTATATAAAGCTGGTGTACCTCTGAGCCATAGCACCGATCAGTAGGAAGGTGATACCAATGCTGTCTTGAAACTCTTCCTTACTTTTCTTGCTGGTTTTCTTACTGTACAAGGAGTAGCATCTCTAGTTATTGTGATGCTCAGGAGGGGAAGACTGAATTAGGCTGAGATGTTCAGTTGGCTTCAAATATTTGAATTGTACCTGATGCATTTTAAACTCCAGAAATTAGTGTCCACAGGTTTGATTTGTGAACTTGTTTACTGAGTTAGCATCCTGCAGTAGAAAGTTGTGTGTATGTCAGCTCAGTATTTTTAAGTGAAATTCTAAGGGACTTCAATGTTCCAGATAAGGCACATACTAAAAAGAAAGAAACTTAGCTGTAATGAGATCCAGCTGGTGTGCATAAACCTTTCACATTGCGTTATATAGTTAAGTTGGTAAGTAATGTATGGGGAAAAGTTCTGGTGGCTTATTCTTTTGTACTGGAGTTTTACGAGGCTGTATAAACGCTGTAAGTATTTAATGGGGGAAATGTGGGATTAAAAGCAAGCAGCTGATGACGTATGGTACAGAAATGTCATGGAGCAAATGTGTAGTAGGATCCTTTCAGTAAATATTAAATGACTGAAACTTGACAGTGTTTGCCTATGTAAAAATAGCTCTCATAAGAACAGTTTGCAATTGATTGGTTTAATTAATGTAACTGTTTCAGAAGTAGGTTTCATGCTGGATGGCATCAGAGTGTAGATTCTCTCTGAGTAATGTTTTGACTGGTCTTTTTATTCGGTAAAATCTACATTGCTATGGTATTCAAAGCAGAGGGCAGGCTCATGTGCTCCTTACCATAACTTAACAACCTGTTCTCCTTTTAACAAACTGTAATTACAGAAACATAAACTACATCTTCATTTACTTCAACAGTAAGAGCATGGGAGAAGAATGTGGGAAGACATTCTTTGTGCCGCCATCAATTTACTTGCCTACCCTGCAGTTGTTTCATAAACATCCTAGAAAGCTCCTGAAAATACCGAATGTGGAATGTGCCAAAAGTGGTTAAAATGCAAAACTTTGTCCTCTGACAGGCAAGCCCTGGCAAATCTTAGCTTGATGTTACTGCCCTTGGCTGCCCTCCTTTGTGGAAGGGTTTTGCTCCCTTGTGGAGTCAGCAAAAGGAACCGTGTGCCTGCACTTCAGCAGCTACAACAAACCTTGGTCAAGGGATTCGTATTTTTTGGGTGCCATCATTGTCACCAGTAAATTGAGTTGCCACATTTCGTCTGTGAACTGGAACAGAGGAGGCAGGGGCATGTAGTCTGTTTTGCCAGCTCTGCTATGGGGGTGGTAGCCGTGGGGAGAGGAGTGGTTAAAAAAGAGTTGTCCAAAATTGCACAGCTATTTGCTGCATGATGATGTCTGAGCCCTCAGCTATCCTCATTTAAAGTGAATGGTCAGGGAGGTATCATAACATATTTAAAGCTTAGGTAGCTGCTCTTATGAAGAATATAATTTACAATAATTGCCACTTTTAATAATGAACTGATCTATTTGAGATGGCTCAATGCCTGCTAAACAGTTAAAATGACAACCTAATTTTAAGATGCTGTTACCAATGTAGATACATTGACCTCGAGCTGTTCAGAGGGATATTATGGGGTGATTTTTCCATAGCAAAGGTATATTATGCTTAGGCATCCTTCTACAAAAGGGAAGCTGAATTTCAAACTAGAAATAAATCTTCACTTTCTCAAGATTCATTCAATGAAAGGTGAAAGGAACATTCAGAACATGAGCAAATAATAAAAATCTTCTGGTTATGTGGGTTTGTAAGTTCTTGTAAATCAGTCAGCAAGTTCCCAGTCATGACAGCCACGTCCCATACTCTGACATTGCAGCCACCGCAAAACTCAGGAGAGGGATGTAATCAACCCCTAATACATGTGGCAAGCCAAAGGAGCAGCAAGAAAAAAACCAAGGTGCTGTCTTGCAGATTACTGACTTAATTTTTTGCAGGCTGTCAGTATGCCAACAGACTCTTTAAATCTTCCTTATTTTTCTCTGTGGGTCTTCATCCTTGCCTCTTTATGCTTGGTAGAGAAGCAAGCAAAAATCACATATGGGACTTCATGCAAGGAAAATTGGCTGAAGACCTTTAATAGCTTATACATAAGGATTTGACATGGCTCAGTTTTGTGATCCATGTTGTTAAGGAAATGCTCGTGTAAGATATGGAAAAGAAATAAGTTAAAAGTCAAAGCAGTGATAATGAGTGCCCCTCTATTTTTCTCACTGCTCGGGTGGGTGCTGAGGTCCCTATCACTCCTGGTGAAGCCAGCATGAGGAGTGGGGCTGCACTGCTGGGCATCAGCCCTGACTCAGGATTTCCAGCAAGAGCTCTGGGCATGCAGCACCATGTCACCCACATGTCCTGGGTTAAAAAATGAGGATAAGAAGCATTGCTGCTCTGCAGCCTTGGGATACTTGGTAGGACTGTGCTTCTGAGGTGCTGCTGGGGATGACTGAGTACCCAACAGCTTGTGTGCGTCTCCTGTGTGAATTGGCCTCTCTGGAAGTGAGACATGAGCTTGCTTCGACCTCATAATGGCTGATTCCAGTGCCCTGCCAGCCTCTAGCCAAAAGCTGGCCTGAGCTGACCCTGCTTGGCTTGAGATCCGGTGGGATCACAGTGCAGTGGGAATAAGAGGCACTTTGTTCTCCATCATAGATACACTGTGATTAAACTTGGTAGTCATGAGGCCAGATTTACTGCTGTGCTCTCCCTCTTTTGCATTGCACAACAGCACAAACACCCAGAGAGCGAGCAAATTTGATCCGTGTTTCCTAAGGATTGTGAAATTCTCCTTCTGTACAAATTTGCTGGCTGAATTTAAAGCATGATTTATAAAAAGGGCCTTTCCTCTTAGAGTAAATGTGATTGCCCTTTCTGTAGGGCTGCAAGATAAATGTTCTTCAAGGGAACTTTTTTTTGGCATGCTATCCTTAAAATGGTTTTGGCTCATCTTCCCTGCTGCACACTTTACTAACTTAAAGCTATTCAACTGAGATGCAAAAGAAAAATATTGTTTCTTCAGCATTTGGACTTGGTGATGGTATACAAGAAACACAGAGTAAGGGAGGCACATTTGTTTTGCACTGTTCAGAGGCTTTTTAAAATCCTCCAAAGTCTGCTGTGGTTCTTAATTTTGGTCAATTTCCTCTGACTGCCATCGCAAGTAGACTTTCTCTTGCTAATCTGCTGCCTGAAATACTCTTTGTTCAGGAAAGCAAGTCTCTTTCTGTTGTAATCGGGGCTAGGAATTCAGCTGCAGGGTCACTCTTTGTGCTGTAGAGTTCACTGACCATGTTTTGCTTCTGGCAGTCCTAGCTTTGGCCCCTTTACACAGATCAATGCCAGGCTAACCCCATTTATTGCTACTACTGAATCAAAACTCTGCTTCTCCTATTTAATTTAGCTCAAAATAGATGTAATGCAAACAAGCGTCAGCATGGAAAAGGAGCCAGAAGAAGGGAGAGAAGAAAAAACCATACTCAGAGTTCTTTTGGATTAAATATATACTATATGGTGCCAGGCTGCAGGTGGGAAGAATTATTTGGCATTGTATCGTTAGACCCTTTATAAAAATCAATCACCGTCATTGATTCTAATTTGCATATGAGTGTTAGAGTTTGTCTGCTTGTCTTCTGTTCCTTTTTTGTGTTTAAACCATTTTTAATGTAACTGCTACTGCTTAAGCTCAGCCATGCATTCACATTTCTTCTGGATTTCTTAGTCCTAGATGAACCTCCTGGGTTGCTTCACTGTACCCTCCCAAGATGAACCTTCATGTGTCTCCTACTGGATTCCACAGTGTCAGCATCCTAGAAACTTCCAGACGTGCTTCTGGTCAAGTGAGGCTGCTGTTGGCAGGAGTGTGTTATTCTCTGTGAAGCTACTTGATGCTGAGCACTTTGTAAGACTCATCACTGTGAGATGGGTTAAGAGGTTTTGTTGAAGCAAGCATGTGGCAGGCAAGACTCCTGTGGCTATCAAACCCTGTGAGTCTAATATAAGTGTTTTCTGTGTCTGTGGCACACCTCAGTGTGAGAAAGTGTTGGGCACCTCAGGACTTACTTGAATTTTAGATGACAAGACCTTCATGGTGTGGTTGGCATCCAGCCATCTTTCATGGCCATGGCTGGAGTCAGGAATTCCACTTGCCACACCTCATTCCATGCTGCTTTTCAAATATGTGGAATAAGGCACACACATACCCTCACCCATTGTTGATTTCTGGATTGAAGTTCTGTTCGTTGTGCAAGGCAGCGTGGGTGGAAATCATGAGGTCTTTTTTTTCTGCTGAAAAACAAAATCTAGCCATTCTTCCTTCCACTCTACCCCCTTTCTCCACAGATAAACCTCTCCTCAAGCTATTCCCTTTTGCTTCTTCAACTCTAAGATGATGTTCATCAGAAATCAAATGTTCAGTTGACTGTATTTGTAATGGGATGGAAGATAGCTGAGACAATCTACAATCTCCCAACAACTTTGGGATTATTACTGAAATTGAGTTCTCTTATGCTCTACTGGGTGATCCCCACAAGACTCCTGAAACCCTTCCTGTTTGTTTCAAATGCTGCTTTATTTCTGACATTAGAAATCTTGTGTTCTTGAAGCCAGGCTTCTCAAATATTTTTTCTGGAGGAGAGACCTATCAACTGAAATATTTGGCATTTTGGGGGAGTTTGGTTTTGGTTTTTTCCTCCACTCTTAGCAATTTAATGCCTCCTTCTTCTTCTATCTGCTAATTCCTTTTCTTGGCAGGGGTTTGGTGTTTCCCGCTCCCAACATGTGCTCGTGTCTCTGTTGCACACTGTCCTTGCCCTTTTCAGGAATGCTAGTGCTTCAGCCTCTGCTTTCTTCCTTTTCCACACCAGGGAGAGCTGATGGTTTCCTCCGCTGCTCCTGAGTGGGAGGCGAGCATGAAGTGAGATGCAAGCTGTAAGGCCTTCCAGATGTTTCCCTCAAATTTACCTGGTTTCAGATAATATCCCTTGCAGTTATCTCCCATACTTTTTCTGAGACTGGTTTTTTAAAGACTCTGGATGTGTTGCCATATACAATTGTCCCTTTATCTATCAACTTTTTCTCTTGTGAATGTTTCTTCCATGTTTCAGGTCTCTATTGGAATGTGGTGGGTTTCTTGCATATGGTTTTAAAAAATTATTTCATCACAGTTGATGGTTTTCTGCACCTGACACCTTCTCATACTTTTGATGCTCAAAACTGTTCTTTTAATGATTTTTTTTAAAAATATTTTTTTTGTCCCTAATCTTGTAGTCTTTATCCTTCTTTAAAGTTGTTTTTTCTGTACTGCAGAAGATAGGTTCAAAACTCTGTTTGGACCTAGAGGGGCCGCTGAGCAGCATGGTCTTACTGGTTATTACCACTCAGGATATTTAGTGAGTTTCTTTCCTCTAGCTTTGTTTAAATGAAGTCTTCCCCTGCTTCCCTACAAACGCAACAAAATATTTCTTCAAGTATTATTCAAATGAGGGTAAGTTCTTCTAAAGCTTACTGCCTCAATAGCAGTTTAAGTGAGCTGAACTGAGCTTCTGGCCACTGCCAGTTTCTCCAAGAACCCCATTACAGAGCAGACTGACAGAAGAGACATTTATTTCATAGCTAAATGCCTATTGCCCCTTGGTGGCTGGTCCAGCTGTGGCAAGTGATAGCCCATGCCCAGGGTTGTCTCACTTAACTTCTGTGTGTTTTGAAAATAATGTACCTTTATTGTGTTTATCTTTTATTTTCTTGATGAAGGTGCTGTTTGCTGGTTTGAGCTGTCCCTTGGAATCATCTAAGGATGTGATTCTTCTCTGTGCAATGACATAGATATGTGGGCTCTTGGTTTATGCCAAAGTGTTTTTATTTTCAATTTTATTGAAATGTGTTGTACATTAAAGGCAATAAAAGCTAGTAACTAGAGAAAGTGAGATAGGCATTTATCTGTGATTGACAGGCATAGATTTTTCTGCTTCTTTAAACATTTTCAGGTCCTTTTGTTGCCTAACCACTGGTATTTTATGTTTTAGTAATGACCAGAGAAGTATTACCACAGACATAGAAGCAGGCTATGCAATCCAAAAAAGTGCATATTGCATATAATGTAGATTTCATGGGCTCTTCTAAGGTTGTATGCATGTTCTGATTTGGTGTTGGATCAAGTAAAAGCCTTTTAATATAAAATTAAGAGTTTGCTGAGCTATTTAGCAGAGACTGTCCACAACTAAATAGTGAATTGCTGCTTCATGAGGTTAGCAGAGGCAATGGTAGCTGCTGTTAGCATATAGCACAGAGTTATATACATTTAATCACTCCTGTGGGTAAAAAAGTACTAAAATGAGCTGCCAAATGGATGTTTTTATCGTATGAGCTACAAGGACTACTTGGAGAAATCCCTACAGGTCTGAAAACAATAACCAAAATTGTATTTCTTAGCCACGGATCTTAGAGTATCTTTTACATATAATGGAATCAAATGAACCAAATCTAAAATATGCTTTGTTCATGTGCCATACAGTCATTGTCTTGCCAAGCACTTTTTTTGCTTGCCAGAGCAGACTCCTGTGTTCTCCTTTTCTTGAATCCTGCCCTTCACATTAACAAAACAAAATTGCTACTTGAGCTGCATAGGGAATGGTGGGCATATGACTTTTTCTGTTCATCCCTGAACACATTCCCAGCATTTTAGAAAACTCCAAACATCAGAAAAGAGGGAAAGTGAAGTAAAAACCCTTCATGCAGTACTGCATTGAAGGAGCCTTCTAATTTAATCACAGCTGTATTTAGCTTAATTTGGGACTTCAGCCTCTTCCTACCAGCCATCCAAAAAAACCCCTGCTTCTCTAAGGGATTTATAATCCAAAGATTTCGGAGTGGGGCAGGAGTAGGGAAGTATCTGTGTCAAAACCGATGGGTTTGAGTGCAGGTTTCATGTGCCACATGCATAGCCCATTCCCAGAGCTCTGGGAAGAGGTCCCCACTGCTGTGTGCTGCCTTGTGTGTATTTTTAGCAGGGGGCTGTTTCCTGTCCCCATACTGTGACACCTTGGTAGTGTTATGCTGCCTGTCCCAAGGTATTAGGTAACCCGCAGGCATTTTGAAATACTTAATCATAATACGATTTCTCTCACGATAATGTTTGGGTTTTTTCATTCTCCTGCTTGTTATGAAATCTGTAGGCTGATAATTTTAATGGGAGTTACAAGAGGAGAGGAAGAAGTCCCAGCTAGCCCTGGAAATGCATGGGATCGTGGTAGAGGCGGGTAAATGCTCCCTATTGCAGTCCGTCTTGACAAGAACTTCCAAAAAGCCTCAGTCATCTCAGTAAGTTCAACTCTTACCCTTTCCTTGCACTCTTCTCCCTCTTGGCAGTCTGTCCCTCTAGTGGGGTTTTGATAGATTATAATTTTGGTGAGACTAGGACGTTGCTTTGCTAAGTTCAGATTCAGAGACTTGTTGGGAGGGGAATAGATGAGGAAGAAAGAAAGAAAGAAAACTCAGGGACACAGGGGTCCTAAAGGTCAGCAGGGTTTTTTGCTCATGGTGTTTCATTGATACTGGAGTGAGGATTGTATAATTTAATATTACAATTTCACATCCTATTTCTAATTCTCTATGAGACAGCTGTGGCTCTCAAAATTGTGGTTCTGTTTCATGCCTTTTTCCTGCAGTCAGGTTATAGATTAAACTGTCTGTTTTACTGGTTACTGCCATAATTACCAAGTCAACTCAATGTCTTCAAAATTGCGATTCCAGCTGAGAATATTTTATTACTGGTTGCTTCAAGAAACATCTGGACAGTGCTTAGAGCTCTTGTGTCTTACAACATTTCAAAGACGTGGTTTTATCAGATCCTTCTATTTTGCCCCTTACCTTTTTCCTCTTCATATGGCCAGGAGACCTAATAAAGACTTTCTTATATTTTTCTTAAGCGTGGTAAAGATGGTTCTAGATACAAAATTCTTCAGACAGTCCACAAGTGGGGGTGTTTTTTTGTTTTCATGTTCGATCTGAAGTAGATATCTTCTCTAGATGGGTCAGTGTTATTTCTTTCTGCTCCTAGGCAAATTAATAAACCAAATTTAAAAGTGCAAAGGAAAGCAGGCAGCTGGCTGATTCAAAGGGAGAGGCTATGTTTTTCATCACCACCCTTTCAAAGCCTCTCTGAATCAAAAGAACCATTGGATTGCGAAGGCAAGACCTATGCCACACCAGAAGCTCCCAGTTCAGCAATTTTCCCAGGGTAAAATTATAACTCATGTTTCCTCAGCACAGGCTGTAACTGGCAGCATTCCTTTTACTTCTAAGGGTGAAGTTGCTGGGGGGAGAACAGACATCTAATGTGCCTCTGGAAGTTTTACAATGGGTGTTAGCCTCCCTTTGTGGAAAGGTAGATGTTCTTCTGGAACATACCCAAGGGCAGGTGCTATTCAAACTGGAGTGTAAACTGACTTCAAATAAGGCAGTACAGGCTTATTTTTGTTCAGTTTATGAGCCAAATCTAAAGAAGAAAAACCCATTTCTCCAATTCTGAGAATTCATTACAATCTTCAAGTTGTCCCACTGCAGTCTACATTTTTATGGGTCTTTAAAATCTTCAGATACAACTGCAAGACATTAATCTTTATTCATGTACTGCTGATAGGATCTTACCTTGCAAACAAAACAGATTTTAACAATGCTTGTTTTTTAGTGTTACTTCTCACCAGAAGATTATTGGGCAGATTGCAAATTTGGTCCTAGAAGAATGTAACCAGTTGGTTTCTTTCCCACTCAAATCTTGACACCATTTGTAAGGATTTGTTTGACTTTGCATTAAAATACACCAGCATGGTTCTGGCAAAGAAGTCCTTTCCTTCTAAACGCAGGAGGGAGCGTTTGTTGTTGTTTTTCCCTTATCCTTATGTGAAGACTCTTGCAAAATATGTGTAGAGTGCCTGCTAGAAATGGATAAAAGGCAGCAGCACTTGAGTGAAAAGTCTGACTGAAAATTACATTATTAATAAAACTCAACCTACAAGTAGTCTACTTGGGAACAGTTGAAGGATGGATTCCAGTGTTCAGAGCTCCCCTGTTCCTTCCTTTAGCTGTTCCTGATCCAAACCCCATGTACATGTGGTGAAGATGGCTGTCACATTCCTGCCTTCACTGGTGCAGGAGATGAGCTGGCAGATGCTGCGTCCCTCACAGAGGCAGTGGGAGCTGTTGACTGCTTTGTGCTGGGCTATTCCCTGGGTCTGGGGAGAGCAGACTGAGTGGCTGCCTCTTTCAGGGAGGAGGTGTAGACTCAGAATGGAGCCCCATAGTATTTAGGTATGCTATCTGCAAAGTAGCTGGCATGCCAAACCTCTTGCAGTAGGGATGAAGTGGTCCCAAGATACTTGGATCGACGCTTCTCTGGAATGAGTGAAGCCTTGTATGGTGGGGAAGTAATCTCATCTCTGCCCTTTGCAAAAGGTGAAACTCCCTTTGTGTGTGCTTACTTTCCTATGAAATACAAATAAATTCACATTATCTCTGCTACCTGAGGTTTGGTAGAGGTACAAGAAGAAAAGCGACCTATTTTTCCAGGTTTAAAGGAAAGTAAATGAAACTGTCCTCAGGGCAGCAGAAGCAAAGACTTTTGTATCAAGCTGTAGTGTTGTGGGCAGGGCTGCCAGGCTGCTAAAGACTCTTCAGACCTGGAAGCCGTTCCCAGGGACTGCTCATCTTTTAATAGCGTTTCCTTTTTTTTTTTCTTTTTTTTTTTCTTTTTTTTTTTTTTAAGTGTCCACAATGACTGCAGTCATTCCTTGCTCAGACCAAGGGATCACTTCGTACTTACTGGCTTGTTTCTGCAGTATCTGACGGGATACTTGTCCCCTCTTGCAAGTGAGAATAAAGAAGTTTGAGTGAAGGTGACTGAAGCACTGCATTGTGTACCTCATTGAATATTTTGAACTGGTCATGTCCAGCTCAGGCTGGGGAGTTACACTTTCATTTGGTCACTCCTAACTCAGTTTCATTGCTAATTTGAGTAGATGCTGGTGCAGAGAAGACAAGCCCTTGGTGGAGCAAGTGGTCTGAAATGCCAGCCGTCCAGTCTGCCCCTATCATAGGACACCCTTAGCAGTGTGTCATGGCAAGTCTGTTACTTTTGGTCCAATGTCCTCCTGCATCTAAACACTGTGTCCTCTAGCATGGTTTGGGGCTGGTTTTGCCTGCTGCATCCTGGGGTGAACACCCTGTGATTACACTGTCAGGTGGGCAGTGATATGCTGTGCACTAATTGGGAGCAGCTTTCAAATCCGGTTTTGCTTGTAAATTAAATGGAGGCTTTTGCTGAGTGAGAATCGAATCGGCACCTCTAAAGGCTGTAGAAGTTCTCCTTCCATTGTGAAAGCCAAAGTCTTTGGGGGTAGTGAATCTGGCCTGGACCCCAAATTTGGATTGTTTGTTTTATAATACAGTGAGCTGGATGTATTCCAAAGATCCTGCTTGTGCTAGGGGCTTCAGTCAGATTCTGTGCTGACTGTGTTTGCCTCTTGCTTGGCCCAAGCACAGCAAAGCGTGCGCATCAGCCACCTCCAGCAGAACGGTTGTGCTTGACCCAAGGAAGAAATGGGATGTAATAAATGACAACATCTGGGCTGACCTCAGCACTACTCACCCAGACAAGCAAGGGGCTGAGTTAATCTTCCATAAAGAGTGCAAGCTTATAAAATATTTTGAGGGAGGTATTAAACTTTTGTCTGCAGTTTTGAGGCTTAGGGAAGTTTTCAGAGAAATTTTATAAGCACTTGAGAAGATACATCCCCTCTCTGTAAACTTTGCCAGGTTTTTGGACTCGCCTTTTCTGCTGTACTGGTGTAACTACAGGCCATCATTTGACTTCAGCCATTATCCATGAATTCTTTTTCTCCATTTAAAGATTTTTCTTAAGCGCTCAGTGACAAGTTTCAGATGAAAGTGTGGTTAGAGCTGTTCTGCTCAAGCTAGTTGTGTGCTATAGACTTGCCTCCTGGGCTCTGGAATTATCAAGGTGCCTTCAAGCTCTTGTCCATGGGTGGTTTTTAACTGGCCTGTGTCTCCAGGTAGGCAGCTTTCTCCACCCAGCACAAACAAATACCTCGCTTCCTTCAGCCCCTTGCCTTGCATTTGGTTCTCTGCACCTGTGTCATTTATTCTAGGTCCTGGTCAGCTCTGAAATCCCAGCAAGGCTCATTTTACCAAGGAAATGCCAGCACATCTCTCCAGCGCTTGCAGCACTTAGCGTGCGTATATACTCAGCAGTGCCAGCATCTCGAGGAGGAGAAGGCTGTAAGCAGGCAGCATTTGGGATGTGCTGCAAGGGACTCCCCTGTTGAGGGGCCAGATCAGCGCTCCACTGCGGGGCCAGTGACTCTGGGACAAGGAGAATGTGCCAGTTAAAACTGTCCCATCAGGTAAGTGCTCCAGTCACCACTGCTGTAGCCACTCTGGTGTGACCAGAGGTGTGTTTGTCACCTTTGTAGGCTTGATCTGCATTTGGACTATTTCAGGATACAGAGAGAACAGCTTAATATTGTTCCTGACACCATCAGGAGTTTCAGCCAAGGTTTCTGTTTCATGATGAACTGTACCCTACGCCTTGGTTATGAGGGACCCTTCTGGATAGCTCTCCTCTCTCAGGTGGCCTTGTGACACCCACCTTTCTAAAATGCATTGCTGCATGTATTTCTGCAAATAATACTGAGTGCCCCAAGCATGGCACTTGCGGTGCGAGGAGTGAGCAGATGCTTGGCATAGTAGATCTTCTGCAGTTTGGTGGCTCAGCATATCCAGAAAACCTTCCTGCTTCTCAAGCTCTCCATTGTATTTGACAGTCTTGCATAGGATAATTTTACTTTCTGTCATATGTTGACAGACATTCAGGATTTTAAATTAAGCTTTAGAGATTTAGGATAATAAATCTAGTACTACTATTGAGTCTCAGTGGACCTGGTGTCTTAGCTTACTGTGGCATTGAATTGCAGCTGATTGTGTTTTGGGCCCATTTCTCATGTGACGCTCAAACACAATTGTTCTGGAGTTTTGCCTTATAAACATAATTCCTAATGTTCAGAGTCAGCAATCCTAGACCTTGCAGCTGTGAGAGAAAGGGCAGTTGGATTATATTGATGAAAGGCAAAACATGACAGTGCAATTGGCATATTTTTGCTGGGGAAAACAATGGGCTGTTTCTTTGTTTTGCAGACCCAGTGGCAGCAGTAAAGCCCAGCCATGTCCTCAGGGAGCTACCAACCATTGGTGTCAGGGTGAAGAAGCAGAAGAAAAGGATGGATGTGCTTACATGTAAAGACTTTTTGACAAAGATCTGAGCAATTTCTTTGTGCCTCTGGGCTCTTCAGAATGAAGGTGAAGAGAAAGCACCATGATGGCATGTACACCTTGAGATCAAAATGCAGTTTGCATGCACTGTGTGGTGCACATGGTCATCTTTGATCACCTTGCAGGGCTCTGTCTGAGGGGCCAGCACAGTTTGGTGTCATCTGTGGATGCTGAGTACCAGAGCCACAGCCAGAGAACTTGGTGTGAGGACATCACCAGCCCGTAAAGGTACCCAGGGTGAGATTTTCCCCTTCCAGCAGGATAAGCTCCTGGGCTTCTTGGACACATAGCTTTGTATCTCTGCCTGCTTGCTACACCTTCCAGAAGTGCTGTTTGTACTATACTGATATTGTTTATGTTGAATAAATGCTTTCTCCAGCCTCTTTGTTGTGGCAACTCTTTTTGCTGAATTCAAAAAAGTGGGGGGTACTTGTTTAAGCATTGTGGTGAGACATGATCATGATTATTTTTTTAATCTTTAATGAAATGTTTGTTTTGAAAAAGTGCATCCTCAAAATGGGGACACTTGTGCAGGAGCCAAATTCAAGAGCAGTCCTAATGTTCCTGGTTTGGATGAGGTTCTTGAGCTGCACTTTCCCCCATCCCACAAGCACCCCAGAACATCAGCCTGCTGTTTATTTCAGAGTGCGGGCACACAGATGTCCCTGACACTTGAATGATTTCTGCTCTGTACTGGAGGAAAGGGCATTTGATGCCAGCTTCTGAAGGTTGTTTGATGCTTGGATTCATTCCCCATACAGTGGGAAATGTGTGTTCAGACTCTTCTGCTGGAGGTGGCTGATGTGGATGTGTTAACTGCAGTTTCCAGTTGTTCCTGGGCACCAGGCTTTTGTGAGGAGAAGCATCTGTCTCATGTCTCTATGTTGTGAACAAAGGACAATGAACACAGACTGATTTGATGCTTTAGAATAAACTACTGCATGATTATTTGTTTTAATGTCTAGAACGGATAAGACAAGCTTGCCCTCACCTCCCCCCCAAAAATCCAAGGGAGTTAGGAATGTGTAAACTTGGGTTTCTCAGCAGTAATAATTGCTGGGGCTTTGACAGGGAGTATATATGCTACTGAGAATCATATAGACTTCTGCTTGAGCTGGGCTGGCTTACAGAGAAGACATTGGCTGAAATAATTCCAGCCAGCAGTGTCTTGACCTGCAAATTGAAATGATCCTCACAGTCCAGTGAGTCAAGCAGACAGTTTGTACTTGAATGCTGGTCCTGTGCCTGAGCTTGGGTTATCTTGTAGTGGCATGGTTTTTGTCAAGGTTTCGGTCTTAAGAAAGGAACCAAGATGACTTTACTCAAGACCACAGAGTGTGAATACCACTTAGGACACCAGTGCTAATATTTTGAGGGGAGGAGTAAGCCTCCCATCTCTTTGATTTTTGTACACTTGGCACATTGTAATGACTCATGTTCTTCAGATATCTCCTATTCCTTCCACTCGCTACCAGAATGTTGACATGGTTCCTGTGTTATTGTCATGGTAGACCAGTTGCATGAGTGCACATCTCAGGCCTGCAGCTACGGTGGATTTTTAAACCCAGGTGTAAAGGCTTATTCTTTAACAATGTTTTTGAGTGGAGTTGGAGAGAAGATGGTATAGAAGAGAAAGCAGGGAGAGGAGAAAGGATTTGTGAGTTCTTCTCCATGATCCTTGGCCCCCCTTTGGTAGGAAGACTTCTAAATTATATGTATTTTTGTAAATCCTAGGTGGAGTAGTTAAGGCAGTGCTGCTTTTGCTTTTGTTGCGCTTACAGGAGGGCTTGCCTAGAGCAGAAAATGTGAAGCAGTTTCAGATATACTCTAAAGACCTATGCCTGTGAGCTGCTTCTTGTGGAAAAGCTCCTTCAAATATCAGCAAGGAAGTGGAGGAGCCCTAGACTGCTCTAAGAGCAGTGCTTTTGTACACTGAACCAAAACTGAAAAGCTTTAGACAACCTAAATGCCTTTAGCCTGCATAGCACACAAATTTTGGACTTTTCATTACACAGTTTCAGTCATACACTCATTCTGAGTGAAAGTGGGAACTAATTTTTATGAAAAGTTGTTTGAGGGAAGGGGAATCATCTGGATATTAATAATGATAAATGCTTTACAGGGTATTTGAAATATTTTGGTTCCTGGAACTGTTATAAAACTGCATTTTCTGTTCTTATCTAATTTTTTTGTAGAATAAATATAAAAAATTTGAGAAGGAAAGCTATGAAGGGTCAGACTGTTGACAGGTCAGGAGGGTCGCTGCCCATCCAGCCAGTGCAGGTGGTGGCCATGCTTTGTGCCCCACTCATGAACAAAGCTGATGCAGTTCCCAAGGCAGGCAGCAACCTCTCTGATCTCCTGTGTGGGAACAACCGTGGTTGAGCTCTGAACCCATTCCTGGGTTCATGTCTTGCCTGACACCAAAAAAGGCTTTTGAAGAGCTTTTTGCTTCTTTTTGTTGTCAGCTGTTCTAGATAGTTTGCTGGAGCCCGTTGAGTTTGGTTTCTCTGACTCTCTTCTGTCCACCTGTAATTCTTGCTGAAGAATTTTATTTGTAATCACAGGTGGTAGAAGCTTAGCTTACCAGCAGTGCCTTGTTTTAACTACTTTTTACCAAAGCTTGTTCCACATTTGCAAATATCCAATGCAAGCCATGTATTTCTTCAGATACTGTTTGCCTCTGTGTTACCCTTTCTATAGCTGAACAATACACTGATTTAACAAATGCAATTATAGACTTCTGATCTGTTAAATGCTGTACCCATTCGATGGTGATCTTCTGTGCTCTGACAGTGCTATTGAGTTGTGCCACATTAAAAAAAAAAAAAAAAAAAAGGGAATTTTTTAAAGTACCTACTTCTCTGAATCCTATTTCTGTTTTAGTTTTTCTGGGTCAACTGCAGTAGAAATACAATTGCCTAATTTCAAAGTGTCTCCAAAATGGGACCAAACTGTTTTTATACAGGGACATGTGCTTTGTGGGCTAGGACTGGAGTAAGGTTAGCATTATTGTGCTTAATATCAGTCATTAAGAAGGACTTTGTTTCATGAGACACAATAAATACAGGTAACTTGAAGAAGAAATGTTGAAAAGGAGGAGGGTGAAATAAAAGAGTAAGAGGTTTTACTATAAAGCATTTTTATTTCTTGGGAGTTTTAGTAGGTAAACTGTGTAAATGGCAGCTTGGTTATGACTGAGGTTAGAAACTGGTTCCTTTTTCTTATGTTTTGTGGGTTCTTTTGCCTTTTAAAATGCCCACAGTCCTCCAACCTATCTCCCATCTTGGCAGTGGTGTTTGTACTACACATTCTTCTACTGTTTTGTGCAGCCAGTGCTATCACAGCTACACTGAATGAGGTTCCAGCCTAACTACAATATTAACCCTGCAAATCTGTTCATTTTGTCTCGAGCAGCCCCAGGCAGGGTATACAGGAGAATGTGTCCAATTGAAAAACTATGACAGACTAGGTGGTGCTGCACTGTGCTAAATTGCAAGAGAGCAATGTTTTTTCTCCCACAGAGGATCCTGTGAAGGGACATGCTGGTATCCATCTCATACTAGTTACAGAATTTGTTTTTCTTTTTGGTCTCAACTTTCATTGATAATTTATCTTTATTTTTGCCAAACTGTTTGTCTGCTTTTAAGCACTGAAATGGGTTTCTCAGACCTGCTGCTTTCCTCTTGCTAATCGTCCAGCACATGTTCCCCCACCTCCAGTTTGTATCAGTAATTGACTTCTTACTTTCACCTTTGTAGTTGTTTTTAATTTTTTCTTCATTATTTTACTAAATACCGCTCTGCAGATCAGTAGCATCTTGGGTGGTGGTTGTACCACATAGCATTTGTAGCAGACATTAGTTTTACATAGCGTGTGTACCTTATTTTGTCTGGACTTGTCTTCTTTGCGCTGCAGGCACCTCCTCCAGCAATTGTAGTGATTAAGCCTGGTATTTCTGCAGATTTATATTAACTTCGGCTTATAAAGAAAGAGAAGAAACCCAACCCTCCCCC
>VXBI01005857.1:338976-443812 GCA_013397375.1 Toxostoma redivivum | reverse complement strand
CCCCCCCCCCCCCCCAACATCTAAACTAGATGTTTTTCTTCATTCCCTTAGTTTTTATCGGTATTAGACCTAAGCTTGCTTTTGTGTATGAAAGAAAATTAGTTAAGTACCTTGTGGTTTATAGATGCCTTTTGTTGCATATTACTCGGATTTATTGTGCAACGTTGGCCTGTAAATCATTTCAGCCAGACGATTACCTGGCTCATGCTGCCTTTATGGTTTGAGTCTTTTAAGAGCCATGAAAAAGGGAGAAATTCTGTTCTTGGCGGTCGAGGAGGACTTTGCTAGTCCGAATGCCCCGTAACTCTCTCTCATGGCCGCGCTCCGCTTTGCTGAGGTTTTGCTGCCCGGCTCCGAGGAGATATTTACAAGGAACCCATTACTTTGTGCAGCCGAAAGACAGTGTCGAAAGAACAAAGGGAGTTTTGTGATGAAGTGTATCTGACTTCTCGCTGCTTTGCTTACCTTTCAAATGTAAAACTCAGTCATTTGCAAGGGCTTTTAGTTCTCAGGGCATCCGTATAAGATTCCACCCCGTGTGGAGCTGTCCTTCAGTCGAAAGCGGGGTTGTCTCAAAACCGCTCTCGGATGCATTTCTATTTTAATCTCCAACTTTGCCTGCCGCCTGCCTTCCTGGCTCCAGCTCACCGCCCTGCCCTGCCCTGCCCTGCCCTGCCCCACCCGCAGCGCGCAGGCGGCCGCGCTCCCTCCGTGACTAAAAGTTGGTTTTAGCACCGAGCATCGGCTCCCGCTCCGCGCCCGCAGCCGCTGCTCCCTCCGTGGCTCAAAGCTGGTTTTTCCCGCAGAGCATCGGCTCCCGCTCCGCTCCCGCCGCTCGCCGGCCCCGGGAAGCCGCGCAGCACCTGCAGCCTGGGCGCCGCACGCGGGGGCAGCTGTCGCCATACGTACAACTTTTAAATGGAAAATGTCTTTCTCAAAGGCTGTCGATGTCCAGTGGTCTGCAGTCCATGAGCAGTTGACTAGTCCAGGTGTTTCTGCTTCTGTTCCTGTGCTATGTGAATTGGGAGTTCCAGAGAAGAGTGTGCAGGATGGAGGAGTTGAGGGTTTGTATTTCTGTTCTGGTGGTACGGCAGTGACGGAGGGCTTGGGAAGGAACAGAAAGTCTACCTGAGGTCGTCTTAATTAAGGAAAATGCTGTTCTCAGTCTTTTTGTCTGTATCTCTTTCTGTCAGTGCTTTCATCAACTCTTAAAAATGAGAATGACCCTTTTTGTTGGTATGGATTGACTGTCACGAGTAGTGTTCAGGAAAAACTTGTTTTATTGAACGTGATTTCTTCTTTGTGGATTTTATCAGTGCATTTTGCCCCACTTATTTAAAATGTAGCCATTTCAAACTCTTGGAGCTGGATTAGTTTTAAAAACTGCCAAATATTTGTCTGTGCTTTACTAAGATAAAAGTTATAATCTGAGACTATGAGACAGTCCTATTGATAAAAGACTGGGGGTTTCTGTGAGGTTTTCAAGGAGATGTTTAACCCAGGTCTATCTTTTCACAGGACAGTCGGCCCAATATGTCAAGACCTCTGATCACTAGATCCCCTGCATCTCCATTGAACAATCAAGGCATCCCCACTCCAGCACAGCTCACAAAATCCAACGCACCAGTTCACATTGATGTGGGTGGGCACATGTATACCAGCAGCTTGGCCACGCTTACAAAATACCCCGATTCCAGGTAACTTTACAAAGCTTTTTCTGCATGTCTTTGGCAAACTCCTTTTCTTCCTTTTCATGCTTGGACATCCTGGGGCTGTCTCAAAATGATGAATTTAGCTCCTTTTGTTTTAAAATTAAATTAGATTTCTATGTTAGTAGGCAGTTGGGGACTTACTTTTCTTTCCCAGCTCCCACTGTGTTTCTGACAAATGGCACTTCTGCAAATCCTGATGTGTGTGCACTAAAACAAAGTTGACAGAAAAGAGCGCTTACTTTCTACTACCTAGGATCCTGGGTTGATGCCAGGGCACCCATGCTGTGGTTTGTTACATTCAAAAACTGTAGTGATACTGCATTTAAGCCCAAACGTGGGAGTGTTGGGGTATTTGTTTTGTTTCTTTTGGAACAGTAACCACTCTCCTTTACTGTCAACACACCATCTCGGATGTGTCACTTGTGGCAAAGGCAAGGTTGAATGAAACTGACTATAGGACAATATTAACTGAATACCTTTTATAGAATCTTAGAACTTTTCAAATAATTAGGCTCTTAACTCTCACATACCTTTTGAACGAAGTATTTGTGACTCTGGTAGCTCACTAGTGTTAAGCAGTCAGAGAACTTTGTGAGCAAACGGTGTCTGTAGAGTAGATAAAACAAGAGTACATCTCTAAGAAATCAAATGTGCATTTAACAGTGTGTGTGGGCATTACCTGGTGGTGCTGGCAGACAAGCAGTGTAGTGGTACTGTAACTCTAAGGGTTGGTTATGAGACAGCAGGAATTCATTGTGTCCACTGTAAAAATCTATACCTTGCCCTTCAACACCCAATCCTGCTCCAGAGGGAAGGCAGTGTTCCCATTGTGTTCTCTCCAGTCTGAGGGGAGAGATTTTCAGTTTCTTGATCCCATGGCTCTGGCTTGCCTTTTCAAAGGGCACAAAGCATACTTCAGGGGATGTGACTTCGTTCAAAGCCTGGGTTCCACTTGATAGGGCACTCTCTGCATCATGAGCTCACAGTGAAGTATGACTGAAGTATGCTCCTGACAGGGCTGGAGGAAGAGAACTGGACACACAGTAAGGCACATGGCCTTCCTTATGACAGCCTCCTCAGGGAAGGCCCAGCAGAGGGGAGCAAAAGAAGCCCTGCCAAAGCCTGGTCTTCCAGGAGAGATTGAAGTCATGTCTGGGAAAACTTGAACTGTTCTTCAAAAACCAAATCTGTTCTTTTGGGGTTTTTTTTAGAAGCTGCTAGTAGTTGTGATTACTTAGTGGGTTTTTTGGTAGTTGGAGCAGTGATGGTGTCTGACACTTGTGTATGCAGAGTGAGAGGCTGCTGGTTCTGTTTTCATGTCAAATTCGCAGAGAGAGTATATTACTTCAAGTGAAGAAACACTAAAATGTCATTCAAAAATGTGTATGGTGGCAGTGGAATTTAAGCTTAATGTATTCTGTGCTCAATTGAGCCATTGTAGCACTTGAAAGTGAAAGCTATGCCTGTAGTATCAAAGCCAGTTTAATAAATTAAACATTTTAAAAGGTCTTCAAACATAATTTAAAGAAAACCCAAACTCTGAGTTATAGTCATTCTGTTTCAAGTCGTTCTGACATGTGTTTGTGTTTCAGTTCTGACAGTGTCTTTTGAACCTCTTGATGAGTGAATATTTCCAGCGGAGCTGTTAGAAGCTGGAATTCCCAGCCACTTCCAGAACTTGAGAGTTTTTTTAACATTAGCAGCTTCAAAAGAGCAATTATTAAACTCGTTTGAATGTCAAGACAATGGCATGAAGCAATATGCCAGTAATCATGATATAGTTGTTTGGGTTTTGTCTGAGATTTTGCCATCAGGCTTTTTTCCAGTGGAGGGTTGGGATGTATATATGTGTGTATATGTATCTATACATATTTATATAGAGTGAGTGCTAGGTAAAAATTATCCAGTAATATTTGGACATTAATATAAATTGTTTCTTGGAGCCTGACCTGGTCAGTTTATATCTAGCTAGACTGTAACTTTGTTACTCAACTTTAGCACAAGGTTTTTGTCAACATTGCTTATATGTTGTTTTCTGCCAATATCACATGTGCGAATGATATCAAAACTAAGGAAGGTCTCATAGGTATTTTTGGGCCAGTTGAAACCTCCTGAGACTTAGTGTTATATGAAGTATTGTCTATGAAAAATAAGATCTTGATTATCTTGCCTGAAAGAGCAGTGCTCCGGGGATGAGTCAAGGCATCGGTTGCAGGCTCCAGCATGTAACAGGTTGAGACACGAAAGTCATTAGGTTTCTGACTCACATTACATGTAGTCTAAGGGCCAGAAGCCTAAAATGAACCTTTCATCTGTGGGCCAGGTACCAGAGTCATCTTTCTTTGTGAGATTGAAAGGGTGATATTCAAACCAGCAGCTTTGGAGTCAATCTGACTTGCTGGTGTGAGGGAGACCTATTCTGATAGAGTAGTCTCTGCTTTGGAGCACGTGTAGTTTTCCTTCTCTTTCTGGGGTCAGGAGCATCTCGTCTTGTACCTTGTTCTCTTCTTCCTGGACAGTAGAGTATGAATTGGAAAGAGTACTTTAAAAAAGAGTTCCTTAAATTATATCAGGTAAAGACTTGTAGCTTGAAGGGATCATTTTCCATAATACTTCTGTTAGGTTCCCCAACCTGGTTTGTGCCTTGACATGTTAAATGCCTACTGACAGATATCTATTAATTCTTCCAATGTAACCTTGGTGTGACTGTAAAAGTGTCTTGCTACTGTTGCTGGATCCCTCCTGCCCTTCGCTTTGGAAAGACCATTGTGGGTTTCTCTCAAATGCTCTTGTACTTGAAGAAGCCAAAGAATCAGAACCAATCTGAGTTTTGGGCAAAAGCTGACTCAGTGAAGCAATCCGACAAGTAAGATAAGACAAGTAGCTTATCTAATAGATGGTTTGAATTGAGTAATCCTAGAATTATAAATTCTGAAGCTAAAATAATGCTTTAAAAAGCCCTCAAAATTAACTTTAAAATCTAGTAGCATATAATTTCAAAGACCCCAGTTATAAGCCAGACTAGAGGGAACCTATTGTTTCCACAAGGAAAATCCCCTATGAATACTTTAGTTCATCAACAGGCTTCAGGTTCTTCCAAGAAACCAGTGAGACCATGCCTCAAACATGATCTCATGAAGCTCAGTAACACAATTTGCCAGACTTAGGCTTCAGGAAGAGGCAGTTTGAATCAGCCTGTCTACCAGAAGACCTAATGTAAGGTCTCTCTGCTGAAATAAATAACAATTTTCTTTTAAAGTTTGAGGAGGGAGCAGGTGTCCTTCTATGTAGCTTTGTCCACCAAGACTATAGACCTTGGTGCATTCACTCCTGCACAGATTGTACAGCCTTTGGTTTACTTGAAGTTACCAGATCTTCAGGTTGGTATCTGGCAACAGAGAGCTAGCCGTTAAAGACTTGGGTGTACGAAATTTTTTTTAATTGCTTGGTTTTTGCAAATAAACATTTTTTAAAAATTGTTTTCTTTCCACTGCCCAGGAAAAAAAATATTCTGGGAAAGATGGATCCAAGATGAGGGTCTGCTAATGGAGCCTTTTTCCCCTGAGAGCTCAGGCACAAGCATGCAGTGCCATTGTTCCCTGTGGTCACTGGAAAGTCTGAGGAGAACAGGTTGAGGTGTTAGTTAGCTCTGATACTTTAACCCAAGCAGCCTACTCTCCTTCCAGTGCCTTATCATTTTGCAGTAGGGTCAACCCCTTGGAGTCGGCATTCCTACATCTCTCTCATCCTTAATGCTGTCTGTGTGGCATCTACCAAAAGTTTTTGTGTACCAGGCTAAGACAACCTCAACTGAATATAGGAGCTAAATGGGAGGATGTTTAACTTTGATCATACAAGCATCAACTGTCTGATATCTCTGATATCAGCAATATCAGCAGTGTTGTCTATCTCATATGTTCAAAGCATCTGAACTTTCAATTAGTTCTGTCCAAGTCATCTGGTACAAATATTTGCATAACACCATAGCACTGGATTGCCACATCCTGTATTCCCACCACAGAATGGGAAAAATTCACTTTAAACCTTGTATATAACTTTGTAGAACCTTTTGGACTATCTGTTTGTGTTGCTACATTTCCCATCTTGAGTTACTCCCTGCATATGAAGATGGATTCTTCTTATACAGTATTTCACAATCCTTCCAAATTTCTGCCCAGGGCTATTTCAGGTTTTCATATGAACCAATCCATTCGTGTCCCAGTTTTCTTACCCAATCTTCACTCTCAGCCCTCAGGGAAATTAAATTTCACACACTTGGATCCAGTTAAGACACTGGCATTTTTTTTTTTTTTTTTTTTTATTGGTAAGGGTTTCTTTTGCATCAAGAGCACAGAATTACTTAAGAGAATGCCCAGACTGTCCTTGGCCTTTTTTGACAGTTTGCAAGAACGACTTATCTTTCACAAGTTGTGTAGGTAGACTTCCAAGGACATGCTGTGAATCAGGCAGCACTGCTTGCCTGTTTCAGAGCTCTGGCAGTTCCTGTTATCAGTCCCCAGGTCCAAAACAAACTAACATAGCCCTTAGTTCAAACTCCAGCAAATTGCAGCACCATGCTGGAGACTTCTGTCTTGGTAGGAGACCTGCTGAAGTGAGGGTGGTCTGCACTTTGCATAGGCCTCCCTCTGTAACACCTCCATGAGAGCAGCCCTGTCACAACTTTCCTACTCACCTTGGAAAGTACCTCTCAAGCTGCTCTAAGTTATGCTAAACTTGAAGAAATACAAAATTTTTTAACTAATGAGGTTTTGGTTATTTGGGTTTTTTTAAGGAAATATTGAGAGAGTGGATGTTACTGCATCTTTATTTTCACTCTCCTTATTTGGGTTTATCTTCCTGAGAGGTACATCTCTATCTGTATCTTTCTAGAATAGCAACATCAAGAGCAAGCTTCTGTTAAAGTTTTCAGTATTGCTGTAACCAGCTTTGTCTGCTGTATTAGCATGAATGGTCCAGATCACAGCTTTTTAATGTTTCCTAACATTCCTGGTAGGAGGAAAATAGGCAGAAGAAGTTGGCAGAGGGTCAGTTCAATCTTTGTTATCTATCCTGTCTTACTAATCTCATCATTCACCTTTTATATTTCATCATTTGATTGCTGCATGGTCTTGTGGCAAGGAAAAGTGAGGGCTTGGGGTAGGGAAATACACTGACTCTCACTGACCTGCTCTGTGACCCAAGATAACTGATTTAACTTTGAGCTTCGCTTGCTTCCTACCAAGGTTAACAAAAAAGCAATTTGTAGAGTGCTTTGAGATGATGATTGAAAGTGTAAAAGATTACTATCTCTAAGCATAAATATTTATAGATCCAGTAACTGAGATAGAGGTTGATGATGTTGTTATCATCAATAACATGTATTTTAAAAATTCAAAAATTAACTGTTGATTCATGAGGACTAGACTGAACACAGTCAGGCAGTACAGTTGTATTGGTTAGTGTAACCACATATACAGACTTGGAAAGAAAATAGAAACAGAGCTATAAATGATACTATACTTTATGCCTATTTAAAGAAATTAAGAGAATCTACAGAACTGATAGTTTAAAGAGAACTCTCTTGCAACACACATCTGTCAATAAAGAGCTCAGAGGGGTATTTTCTGGTCCTGGCTGAACCAAGATTAATTGTAGCTCTAGGTATGTATATTGAATTTAGGGTACATATTGACCTCATTTTGCCTCAATTAATGATCACCACAGGTCAGTCATCACTGTTGCCTCAGTAGAAGTAAATATTTTTCAAATTGTAGTCCTGTAATATGTTTAATTTGCAAGGTCAGCAAGTTGCTGCTGTTGTTTGTGGCTGGTGACTGGTGAAAGAAATAGCACCATCAGATTAGCAGGTTCTCACATAATGTGGTCAGTAACTGGTGGTGAGTCATCACTGAAAGGGGCCACAAAATTGATGTCTGTCTTCCTGTTCTAAATGTCAGTAAAAGTGGGCTTATGTGTGTTTACTTGGAGGGCAAAAAGCAGGGTCCTGTACTTGTTCAATGCTTTTGCACTCAAATGTTTAAAATTACAGTAAAATCAAGATGGTGGATTGTTGGAGAGCTCTTTGCACATATGCAGAGGCAGAGGAAGTGGATGTGCAGATGATGGTACAGGAGTTCATGCCATGCTTGTCTCTGTCTGCCTGGCTAAGACAGTGTATAAGGAAATACGTTCAGAGGAATAAGTGTTTACATTCAGGAGTGTTAGAAAGCTAAAGGCTTCAGCTTCTTATTTCTGAGGCTAGTAATCCTCAGAAGTAACAATCATTTTTCTTGAGGGGAAAGAAGAAAATCCATAGCCATATCATCAGTGTAGAGATTCCTTTGCCAGTTGGCTCATGTGGATTTGTAGGGTTGGATCAACCTGTAAGTCCAGCAGAGGCTGACAATAACTAGTTTAAGGGTCTGTGCCTTGAGAAATCATTTGACTGCAAAGGCTGCTTGGAATCTTCAGTGGATGGAAATCTGTGGATGGGAACCTTAAAATTTTTTGTATATTTCTGCCCAATAACATGGTTTCATAAGCTACGCTGAAGGCACCCAAGCAGTATTTCTCACTCTGCCTGACCAATACCTGGGAAGATAAAACAATATTGTGAGTCTCTGGGTCTCGCTGGCCTAATAAGAAAAATCCCATTAGAAACTGAGGTGGCACGGAAGTATTCTGCTTATTGGTCACTTCTGATAGAGCTCAGGTTTGAGCCCGTCATGAGGTTCAGTGGTTTGTTTTGCCTTTTGCTGTACTTAGAGGTTCCTGATGGCAAGGGGTATGTTAACACAAGGTTCTCATTCTGCTCCCACATAAACTGTACTTCATTGGTCTTTCATAAATTGCAATGTAGTTGCTAAGCAAATTGGCATCTAGTGCATACATAATTGCAGAAGCAAATATTTGGCTTCCAGTTTTGCTGTCAACACCCGGCCACCTCTTGGGTGTGTTTGAGGCTTTAGGATATAGATTCCAACTTCTGGCTTACTTCTTTCTGGTGATGATCAACCTTCTGGCTGGGTTTCATGGATACAAGTATGCTTGCCATTTGGGGATGTGTTTGCAGAGGTTGCATAGGAAATGGTGAAAACTGCTCAGGACTCAATGGTTATCTGCAGTCATTTTAATGCAAATAAGGCACAAATGCTGTGTTGGCCAAGGGAATGTTATGTGAACTTTTCCTCTAACTCAACCGTCTGCAGTTTATTCAAATATCATAACCAGATAAGTGTCATCTGGCAAGCTTTATTCTCCTTTTGTTTTCTATTCTTAATCTTTTTTTTTGCCTTTGTCTACACCATGCAAGATGTTGATGTCTCTTTGACTCTTGCCTTTCAGTATCTTTTTTTCTGTCCCTGTTCGGCTTTGAGCATTGACCCTACTTCTGTCAACTAGTCCCTCATTGCTTTGTCTTCATTTCTTTTTGATACACACTTTTCTATCTCTCTTGGAAGGAGTCAGAGCTCACAGAGGTCACAAGTGATCTTTACCTGACCAGATCAAAGCACATTGCTTGCTTGCTTGTCCTTTTCCCCCTAGACATCTGTGGTTTTCTGGATCTTGTTAATAGTGAGCTGTCTTAGAGTATGTAAGCAGCCAGCATATTTTATAGATATCTCAGATGATGCTTTTGCTCTTAGTGACATGAGTTCAGGGATGCTCTGAGACTCATTCACATTGATCTCTTTCATTGAGTCTTTAAATCAGTAATCAAATAAATCATTTCTAGCCCTGATGTGCTCATTAGCCCGGGTCTGTCGGACTCTTCCAGCACAGTTGTCTGTGCAGCTCATGTGGGCACTTTTCTAGGCACTTTCAAGGCACTTTCTGCCTGCTTCAGAGAACCAACAGGCTTCTGAAACCATTTGAAAGCATTTAAGCTGCGCTTGTAGCTGCTGCTTGTGGATTGCTTTGTAGGGACATGCCTTTAGGAAAGCAGTGGGCTCACTGTCACTTTCCTATCCAGTCCTTCCACTGTGCAGCACCATGTGTGTAGACACTTGGGTAGCTCAGGTGCTCAAAGCAATATAGCGCGACGCTCCACCTGGACTCGTTTTTCCTGCTTCCAGCAAACTCAGCTGTGCCACGTCTGGTACCCAAGCTAATTACTGAAGACCTATCTTTCCTATTTCTTCACACTGCTGCATTTTGCAGAACAGGCATTTGGTGAAGGAGAGCAGCACTGGCAATTCAGTTTCCGTGAATCAAAAACTTTCTGTTTGCAAAGGATTAAAAGAGGTAAAGGGGGAGAGCAATAGAAAGATGCAAGGGTTTTGTTCAGAAGATGAGATAGTTGGGCAAAGCAGTGTTAAATGCAGTGGGATACACTTTAGCAGTTCAGCAACTTGTAAAGATAAATTCTACCTCCTAGACTGCAATGGGGTTTTCATGATAAAATGTGCAAAGCCTGTCAATCAAATGGTAGACATAATTGTTCTTTAAGTGACCTATTAACATCCCATTTCTTTTAATTAAAAATTGTATTTATGTTCTCGTTCAGGCTATATTTGAATGGTAAAAACTCTTTCCATGTGAGGCGTGTTGCAGGTGAAAGACTGTCACAAGCTGCGTGACACATGTAAAACAGGAGTGATTGAAGTCCCAGTGCAGCAACATGTGGCTTGCCTTTGGCTCCCTGCTGACACAGAGGGAGATGGAGGGATAAGCAGTATCTCACAGAACCACACCCAAACCCTTTGCATTCCTTGCCTAAGAAATTGCTTGTAGTTGCTTACTGTGGCATAGAAAGTTATAATATACAGCATTTGCCATAAGTGTGTCACTTCAGAGCAAATGATGGATTACGTCCTTCCACACCCCAAAAGTTGTTCTTTGTTCTGTAATTTAAAAATAAATGTTGCAATGTTGAATTGGAAATATTTTGTGCCATACAATGAATTTGTTTTGTTAGGTTGCCTGGATGTAATTGCAACAATGTCACTGCATTAAACCAGTGTCATGGGGTAATGGTTTCCTGCTGCTACACCAGCGCCAAGCACTGCTTGGCTTAGCAGCTCTCTTGCTGTTTATCTCTGTCAGCCCGTGATTATTTTGCTTCTGTGAAACTTTTTTTCCTATTTTGTTCCATGCATACTATAAATTACAGTTCTTCTCGAGTGCTAACCACAGATCCCAAGCAGTGGGAAGTGCTGCCATGCCAGAGCGTGGCTCAGCTGGGAGCTGGTTTTAGGTTTGCCCAAACTTGCCGGTGATGCGAGGGAAAGAAGGAGCTCCAAACCGTGACGGTCTGCTGGGCCCCTTCTACCCATCTGAAAATTGATCCCTCTTAAACAGTTTAGAGGACCCTCAGGGTCTTGCAGCTTACATAAAAAATGAAAGCCCTTCCTGTCTTAGAGCAGTGCAAGCAGTCAATACAAAAGAGAAAAATGATCTTTTAAGTGTATCCCATTGAATCCATTATCTCGAGGGCCCGTGCTTGATGCTTCATCAAAACATCATCGTCTTGGTGATATATGGGGGAGAGGGTGGGGGGGCATTCGGGGGATTTCAGAGAAAATGCTGCAGTACTCTCAGTGCCACAGGACAGGCTAAATATGATACAAGCCAGAAAATGAGAGCTGCAGAAAAAACTGATATGTTCCCCCTTATAACATATTGAATTCTGCATGTTTGAAACAAGCAAATCTTTCAGGAAAAGTTTTGAATGTCTCTTTTGTGGTACGAAAGTCCTGTTGGGCAGCTTGTACAGTAATTTCTTTGCTTTCAGTGAGAATGTAAATTTCCAGGTTTGTTTTTTTTTTTATCACAATGATAAAGAAAATAAAGGAGCAAATAAAAATCAGTGTTTGTGCCATCAATGCATTCTACCCTTGTTGTGGGAGGTAGTGATAGGGTTGAACTGCTCTATCGTTACCTGAATTGGTGTTGAATTTCTGGTTCATGTGAGCAAGTGTCAGGATTGTTAGTTTTTAAATGCTGGAGTTTTAAAAATCTTTTGCATGCCTGTACTAATGATTCATATGTTTTTCTTAGACTAGCATGAAAGGAAAATCATTGATTTCTGTTGTTCTGAGTTTGAAGTATTTACAATGGCACAGTGGAATTTTTTACCAGATTACAGGGGTAGAAGAGCTGATCTTTTGCCATCAGTGTTTCCTTACGGGAAATAGGAATGTAAGAATGTTGCTCTTTTTGTAGATTATAAGCAGTAAAACAGAAGATCTGGAATTTGTTTTCAATAACCAGTAGCATCAGCAATTCAGAAATACTGTTGAAAAAAGGTGTATTTTTGAAAGACAGAACAACAAAGAGGCACTATTTCTGAATGTAACTGAGCTGTCAAACACGCATCCTTTGGAGTGTCCTCCATTTCCTTTGGTGAAAGCCTGGCTTAAATAAACTGAGCAGTAGGCAGCGGGTGTGTGCCTTTGCACAACAACGTACACCCAGGTGCTTTGTTGGCCAGGGTGATCCCAAAGGCAGAGCGCTGTCAACATTCCTAATTGGTTATTACCCAATAACACACACCCTCCAGTGTCTTGGGACTACAAAACACTTTTTACCTAGCCTTCCTACATGAATAATGAAGCACTTCAAATATTCATCCAATTATAGTCAGCCTCTCTCTTGGCTAAGGATTGCCAAATGCAATTGGACATACTTCTGACATAGAATTTCAGGCTATATCTATGTTGGAAGGGTTTAGTCATAATTCTTTACTTCTGGGGAGAGATTAGATAACACCATGATGGTAATTTCTCCAGCCTCAAAAGCTATTGTTTATTCACGTTTGCTATGAAATTCTAGTTTACTAGCGGTATAATGTGGGAGTTTTAGGAATATTTTTTTCATTCTATACTTGGAGCGTGTCACATGAAACTGCTCATGTTTGTTTGAAACAATGAGATGTTTTGCTTTTTCTCTAAGTGCTGTGGCTACAGATGCACAGGACTGAAGTTGCCATAAAGCATGTGAAAAGCTGTTAATGTGTACTTTTCAAAAATGTAGGCTATATTTATATTCATCTTATATTTTTTCTGAATATTTTGCTGCCCAGCACAATTGACTCCTGATGTGCCAGTGGCTAACTTTTAAATATGTTTTTCTCATGCCTTGCTAACATTTTCAAAAACAATGTCCTTATCCTTTGCAGAATATTAAGGCTTAATTTTGCTTTACTAGCTTCTCCTGTGTATAAGCTCCCCTGAGTGATAATCTTCCCTCTAGCCTTTCAAAACCTGATGAGGAGGGTGTTTGGTACCCCTGCTCATGGCAGCTTCCAGTTCTGCTGCAGTAATGCCATAGGGAACCACACTGGCTCCATCATGCTGCCACAGAGAAAAGTCCAGTGTCCATTGTTGTGGTGTAAAGGAGGTGCATGAGTAGGGAAGTGGTGGCAAATGTTATTCTAGGGAGATACATGCTGGCAGAACAGTGGCAGGTAGGATACCTGCCTGCTTATTTCCCCTTTGGAAGACCTTATGGGAAAGGGAAAGGAGAAAAACTGCTGCTTTTCTGTAGCTAAAGCATATTTGGAGGCTCCACTTTTCATCAGGCATTCTCATTTTCCCAGTTTCTAATATTGCTGTCTCATAAAGCTGGGCCTTGGGCCATGCCTCTCATACTGGCCTTCCCTTGCTTAGTAGCTAACCTCGATAAACTCATCAGCAGAGCTACAATTGCACTTTCCCACTTCCACTTTGGATTAATGGTGTAGCTCTCCAAAACTGAATGGATGCTGCTCTCCAGATCACAGAGGTCTGATTCTAGGTGAGCATTTAATTCCCCTCTTGGGAAGTAGAAATAAAAGCCCTAATCAGGTATGTTTCATGCTTCTCTCTTGGGTAGGCTCAACAAAATGAAGGATGAAAAAGATGCTATTGGAAGTCGCTGCTGTCTGCTATCATTACAAGGCATAAAGCAGTGGTTTGAAAATAGAAATAGCTGGTATGGCTGCAACTTTCAATTGTGTTTAGCTTCCATGTAGGTCAGTTTATTATTTCCTATTAAAATGCAAAATAGTTCTATCAGAGGCATAAGCCCTTCTTCCTTTTGTTTATTAATGAAAACATGGAAACATGATAAACATGAATGGCCCTGGGAGTGATGAAGAACATATAACAGGTTTGGTACCGTGTAAGAAACGTAAAGCTGGCAGTGTAGTTCTTATTCAGAGAAGAAAAATGAATCATGTTGTTCTGCAAACCTGAACCTGAGCCTGCAGAAGCTCTGTGGGGCTGTGCCAGGCTGTTTCACATTGGGGCAGCTCATCTGCAGCTCTTCTGGGAGCATTTCTTCCAAAAACCCTTTTGTTGCTGTGAAGGACCACAGAAAGGTCTCTGTCCCTTGACCTTGCATGCCAGAATATGTTTCTTTGCAGTGTGCTTCCACTGGGAAATGTGATGAAAGCTAAATCAGCTGGAGATTGCAGAGGCTGTGGACAGAACAAAATAAATGGGGTGAGGTCCCAAAAAAAGTAGTCAGTGAAATCTAGTCCTGATAAAGGTCAAGTTTGTTGTAGCACATTGCTGACTAAATGCACATCCATCATAACAGAGAATTTATTTCCCTCACTGCTGTCCTAATATTATTCTGCCCTAGTAACAAAATACTGGTAGTGGTAGGGCAGGTAGTGTGGAGGGAGCTGATGCCCCTGCTCAGAAGTGACTCCACATGCTTCAGCCAGCAAGAATATGTTCCTGTCAGCTTTCCCTGCTTCAGAGTTGAGGTGAAGCTCCTTCTTTGTCTCGTCTGAGTGTCTATTTATAATAAATAATAAGCCAGTGATGTGCTCCCAAATTAGATGTGCAGTTTAATTTTGCCTGTGTTCACAGACTCTGAGGAGCAAACATGCTTTGTCTGACTTTGATCCTGCAAGGTAGCCTGAGCTGCTGTCCACATTCATGAGCTGACTGTTTCTGTGCCCCTCAGTATTTGTTCAGCAGAGGATTTTCCTCAAAGATCAACAAATCCTTGAAGCACAGTGGAGAAATACCCCTTCCTTCTGTCATCTGTTGTGAGGCTCAGTTCTTAGTGAGCACTTCTCAGGGACCCCTGCAAAGCTTCTCCTGCCTTTGTGTTACCAACGTGAATATGGCAGACTGGTTCTTTACTGCAGTGTAAATCCCTGGGGCAGATCTCTGCCAGAGGTCTTCTAACATCAAAGCACACAGAGAGTCGTTGGTGGCAATTAGAGGCAGCAAAGATGGAGTATGCCTGCACCCACTGTGGCTGGAGCTGTGGGTGGGCTGCAGGATTGAGTGGATGGAGTGGGCACAGCTGCTGAGCTCAGTAAGGCTGCAAGTGAGATCTGTGGTCTTGCTGCTCTTGTTGGCTGCACTGCTGCAGTATCAGTGGTGATATAACAGAGCCCAGTCTGACCTCAGGTGCCTTCTCCCTCCTCTTGAAACCTATCATGGTGCTCAGCAGCAGACAACTGGGCAGCCCAGATCCTTTTGGCCTCTTGTCATTATTTGTGAGTAGTCGTCTCTGGTACACACTGAGGGAAGAAAAGCTGTGCAAAAGTGAGGGGCCAAAAGCTGCACTATCAGTTTCCATCACAGGACTGTGAGGTTAAGACAAATAAATACCAACTCTTGTGCATAGGGTGGTTAGCAATATATAATTTGGTAGTCTGACTTCCTAGTCGAGGTTGGTCATTTTAACACATTATCTTTCTCCAGACTTCTTCCTTTCATGATGCTAATTGGCTTCTGCCTGCCATGAAAAGAGGAGGTTTTTAGGAAGGTAATGGAAAATAATCAAAATCAAACTATAGCCCCAAACTGTTTGTTGCAACACCAGTGGCTTCTGGAGAGATGGGGCTTTGATGAAACAGTACAGGTCTTGATTATCCTAAACTATTTTCAGTCTACTGCACCTTTCAATAACGTGGTTCCATAGATCTCCTGTAAAGATAGCAGAAAACAATTTATATCTATGCCTTGGGGGGATGAAAGAAAGAAAAAAATCAGAAATCTACCAAGACACCTGGATTTCTGCTAAATTAAAATTTTATTACATTCACATATAGAGCAAAAAGCAGTGGTATTAACTAAGTACACAAGTGGATGGAATAATGCAAGGTGGTTGTAATGTGTATTGTTTCACACAGAGAGGAAGAGAACTTTTTGAAACAGTTTTCTGTCCTCAAAAATCCTGTACCAGAACTTGTGTTGTTCTAAAAGATTGTAGGTTTGAAAATCAATATTTTTCTCAGTAAATTCTTAGCTTTTTTTTTCTTCTTGTTAAGGGAATCCTAGTCTTTTGGCATATGTACCTGTGTTGGTTCTTGATCAGATGTTTCTTTTCGTTTTCATGCAAGCTGCAAGTTTATTTATTGGTATGAGGGTTGTGTGGTTTTACCAGCATCTGGGAAAAAGGGCAGATGCAGTATGGAGAGACCTTTAGGAAATGATGGGATTTTTTCCCCTTTTATTTTTTCCAAATGTAGTTATATTTTGCTCTTTTTAGAGAAAATCTTCGCATTTAAGTGAATGAAATAATGAAGACCTACAAACTCACGCACTAGTCTGCTTCATCAGCAGCATATTTCTACTAGTTTAAAAGCAGTGCTCAGCTTAATAGGCATCTTCTTGTTTATTAGCAGCCTGGAACCACCCCAGGAAGATTTTCACTGTTGGCTTGTGCTGGTTTCCACCAGGAGGATCACAGTGGATGTAAAACATATATCCTCACTGTTGTGAATCCTCCAGACTGATGGAGTTATGTTTGTTTGAGTGTTTCTTGACAGACCATTTCCCACCTGCCTGCCTGCATTCAGCATTTATTAGTTGCTATGTGACAGGGCTTAGCTGCAATCTTTGGGATGCACAGTCACTGCTGCAGTGTTGCACAGGATGTGCGTGGAATGAGGTCCAGCCCCGTGTGATCCATGGGAGTCTGTCCATGGGCTGTAGCTTGATTCTAGAGTCAGCTCACTTCAACACCCTGCTAGAATATCTGAGGCTGACTGCCTGCATTTAGGAAGCAGGGCTCCTAACACACTTCGCAGTGTAATATGGATGTCACTCTTCTGTGTTTCCTGTAGTGAAGCTGTAGCTCAGGAAGCAGCCAGGACCAGTCAGCTCCTCTGTGTGAGAATAACCTGAGCTGCTGGATAAAAGAGCTCTTAAATTAAAAATGTTACAAATTCCTATACAATTTCAGAGTACTACAAACTTTTGCTCTGAATTTAATATAATATAAATTTGTAATTTTTTATTTAATAGAGCTTGACTTTTTAAAAATTGAAATGAGTGTCTAAGAAGAATTTTAGATTTTGTTTAATATATGAATTTGGTACAGTTAGTTTCTGGTCATTTTTGTGAGTGAGATACACTCACCTTGACATGGGAAGCTAATGCCTGCGTACAGTTCCTGCTTGGACTCTGTGGCTGCTCCAGCAGGGCACAAGCCTGCAGTAGTGTTCCTGTGCCATCACCCAGCACTTTGGGATGCCCTAGAGTATCTCAAGTGGCAACAGGCAGCTGAATCACATCCTGGATATTGTTTATTAAAGGAACCATGTTGTAACATTTACTTTTGTCATGTGGTATTTTCACAGATTTTGCTTTCTACAGTTATGGCATCTGTTTTCACATCCATGGATTAATTATTCCTTGCATCACTAGTTTATGAGGCTGTATTGCTTCTGTGCTGTGCCTCAGTTCTGTTCCTTTCTCCTCTCTCTACCTCCTCCACAGGATTGCATCTGACCTGCTGTTGGGTTTGGTATGGCTGCAGGGATGATTACACATGGCAGCCTCTAATTTAATAAACAATAAAGCCACTGTTTTGTATATGTAAAGTTTGTCAATGGAAATAATGTTATCTGTATGTTTTTTTATCACCCCACCACCAGCAAAATGTTCAGGTGTGGCTTTGGCATTTCTAACCTGTGCAATAAGCATTATTTATTGCTCAGAGCCACTGTCTAAGATGTTTTAGGTGGACTTTCCTGTCCTCTTAACTGATTAGCACACAGGTTTTGTTTGAACTGATTTGGTTAATGGTGTGATTTTTCTAGTTACTGAAGTGCGTAAATCATTTCAACCTCTAGCATGGAAGCAATTAAACATGTAAATGTATGGGAATGAGTTATACGGGTATAAACACGTTTCTCTATGTAGACACTTGTGTGTGTCCACACTAGGAATCACAGCAATGTCATTGTACTGTATGTGAGTTAATCAAAAAAAGAGCAGTGTACAGTCCTGTGTTTCTCATCCTAAATTCTGTGCTCATAACACCCCCCTCTTCCTTGCCTCTGTTGTATATGCTTTCATACTATATGGATTGTCCTTCTAGAAGAATTTGTAATCTAGGGTGTTAGTTTGAAAGTACTGCTTTCAGTCTAGGTAGAGGAATCTCTGAGCAGGTGGGCTAAGTAACTAAGGGAGAACACTAATATTTGAAGTATAATAAATGTGCTGTTGAGTAGCTGGCCTTGCAGCTTCTCTCATTGCAATTAAGTAAGCTTTATAGGAAAAGAACATTATTTGGACAGTCAGGGTGACCTTTGTGGTTTTCATAGTATATGTGTAATAATACTATCTCCAATACATTTGCCTGCCTCAGTGCAGAGAGATATGTTGCTTATTTACTAAACATGTCATCAGCATCTCCTGTTCCTCCTCAGTTCAGCATGTGTCCCTTGGGCTGTATTTTCTGCATATTATTTGAGTCCTGTTTTGAAGAGTCATTCTTGCATGTTTTCTTTACAATGTTCCTTAGTCTGATACCTTCTTGCTTCACTCAAAGGAGCTGAAAAAATTAAAGCAGGTGTGCTTAGTGGTAGCATCACAGAGGAAATCTGGCCCACTTGGACAGAGTTCATTTTTCAAGGTCAGCCCCCATATATCTACTTTACCCATTTTCCCTTCCTGCAGTCCCTTCCTCATCCATTAGAGCTCCAGTGGATTGAACAGGGGTCCTGTGGGCAGGAGGCTGCTGCTCAAGCCTGGCTTATCCCTGGCTTAGGTGCCAAGTTCAGGGTGCTGTGAGAAAAGAGTGGATGATTAAAGACATAGTCTAAAATCTTTCACACAGAGGGAGATTTGCAAAACGTGGCTTGCAGGAGCATCTCTAATATCTGACATATCTTAACTTGTGAAGCTTGTTTTAACTGCCTTAATAGTGGTCTTTGTAAGTGTACTTTTTTCTCCTTTGTATATTTGTGTAGGGATTTTAAAAAGCAGACCGAACATCTTTTCCACCTTCCCTGGCAAATTTGTCTTCTGACAGTCCAAGCCCAAGTTCAGCTAGGTTGAGACCTGGTAATGTGTTTTACAGTTTTCTGCTGCACTAGCCAACAGCAGCAAATTGTTGTCCTCTGTGTGAACTGCACTTAAAAAGGATGATATAAAGTTTGTATGTGACTTTCATGGGTATTTATTGAAAGCAGAAGAGGGAGGGTGTTTGGGAATACTTCATTCTGGTCTCTGGAGGGTGGTGTTTTCTGGGGATGCTGGCACAGACATGGTTAACATCTAAAAGTTTTAGAAGTGCTTTGTCTCTCTGAATTTTATTCATTAATAGGAAGCTTTTACTTAGGCTTTAATGCAGTAGTGGCCTCTTTCTCTCAAGAAGCAGCTCCTGTAGAATCTCTCACAGAGCACACAGAGGTTAATTGTGCAGTCTCCTGCTTTTATGGACTGAAATGCAGGAGGGACTTGTGCAACTCTTGCAAAGGGAAAGGCAAGTGTGTTCTTGCCCTGTCTATGGAAACACGTTGTCCTTTCTCTTAGAGAAGGCAGCAGTTAACAAAACAACATAGATGTGATTTCTGGCTAAGTAGTCAAAGTTGTGAAGATCTTGGAAAGCTTAATTCATTATGGTTCCATTGCCATGTTTGTCTTTTATAGGGAAAGAGATCCCAGGCATGTGAAGTGGGACGCCAGGTACTCAAAGTAACATCCTGGAAAGGGGCAGAATTAGCAACACATTACAGCTTCTACAAAGCATATATGTGCTGTAGTGTGGTCTCTTTTGGGTTTGGATGTAGAACTTATTTTGCTGCTGCTTTTCTAAGGCAGGATTTTCGTGGAGAATCTCAGAGTGTTTCCTGATTTCCAGTGATTTGTATGTGTAATTTTGATGCTGAGTCTTCTCAAGGATATGGAAGAAATACTGAGAGCTAATAGTGGTTTGAATGAAATTCATGAAAGCTGAGGGGCAAACCTGATGTACAAAGGAATACATCAAAGGATTTCCCCTATTCTGAGAAGGTTTTTTGTTGGTTGTTTGGTTTTTCTTGAACATCATGAGTTTTGAAAGGGAAATGGCTCTGGTAGTTTTTTCCAAGCTGCTTTAACAGTGTCCTCTCTTTGTGGAATCTGCATGAACAGGTTTATCAACAGGGATTTGAAGATGGGTATTGTTAACAGTCTTTCTATTAAAAAAAAAGAGAAAAGTTGACAAGCTCAAAATAGGCTGAGTTGAAACTGATATATTTTTGCTTTTTACTTAAATGTGATCCTAAGACACAAGCTCCACTTTTTTACATTGCTGCCTGTGCAAGGAGTTCAGTGTTCTGAATATATAGATTATATATTCCTTTGGGATGTTGTGCATCCACCAGTTTACCTACTTTCTGGCTTTTGGTATTGAATGATAAACACTCCTGTTCTGCTCCTATCCTCCATTATCTGTTCTCACAGCCAACCTGACCATCTTAAACATGATTAAAATATAATTCAAAAGTTATTAGCTAATTATGACGCAAAGTACTTAATTTGCCATTGCACCCTAATAACTTAAAGGTACTCCTGATAGCTCAGTAATAACCATATCATAAGCAAAAGGACACGGTTGCTACTAACTTAATAGGCAGCTTCCCTCAAGATAAAACAAATAACATACCTCAATGAAATCGGATTCTAGCTTAGTAAAATCATCTTGGCAAGCAAAGAGAGTATTTATTAATTTTTCTGTGAAATGTTATCATTGCCAAGAAAACTTGGTTACAAAAAACAGAGATGGCAAAAGTATTTGCATGAATAATTGATTTAACATTTCATTGGTTTAAGTGATTTTAGGAAAAGTGGTTTTGATATGCTCTGGAAAATGAGAAAGTTTTTAAGGACTTATTTGCAAGATACCAAACACTGTAGGAGATGTGGGGCTTAAAGGCTTGTAGACTGTTCTTCAATATATCCAGTGTGTGAACAAGCCTGAAAAGAAAGAGTAGAGATGGTATTTTAAAAAAATACTAAAATCCTGGTGGTCAAGCGGTGGCTATGGACCCGTGGGTGTGCAGGGAAGGCCATGTGTACGGTTCCTTCTTGCCTGATGTCTTCTCAAATACCTTTAGATGGGAGGGATGATGGCAGGTATCTGCAGCCTCCTGCCCTGCTCTGAGTCTCCATGATTTGGCAGGTGGGTCACTCAGGGTGCTGGCTGGTCCCAGAGGTGTCTCAAAGCCCTAGAGGAAGAGAGGGGCTGTAGCACTGATCTGTAGACAGTGGTTTAGCTGAAGAAACACCTATTTGGGGATCACAGGGATGAAGTTTTCTGGAGGCATATCTGTATGGTAGCAAAAGGGCTTGAAGGTGTGTTTGGTATCTGAAGACAAGCAAAACTGAGAGGATCAAGGATATATTCAGTCACAGAATATTCTGAGTTGGAAGGGATCTGCAAGAATCATCAAGTCTAGCTCTTAAATGAATGGCCCATACATGTCTTGGGATGTGTCAGTGACTTCAGTGTCTGTCAGATGGAGGAACCTCACTTTCTGAAAAGTGATGGGGTTTGTGGGGTAAAGATCCTGGTTTGGGGTGGGAGAACAGCTGGTGAACAGAAGATAGACCCCTCTCAGCCACATCTGAAGGCTGTAATGTAGCCTGAAGATTCAGGAGGTTTGGCTGACACGGTATTGAAATTGCTTTTAAAACACTTACCTGCCAAGCCATATGTGAAAAAATGCAGATTAGGGTTTCAGCCCTGTTCTCTTATCAGTCTGCATCTCCCTGGTACACCAAAGCAGAGAGAGAAGGAATATGGTAAACAGAAACTCCCTGGCCCATCCACAGTCTGGGGCAGTGCTCTGCTGGCCTCACCCTTGTTGCCATCTTGCAATGTGGGAGATGGTTTCCATCTACCTGCATAAAATGTTCTCTGGTCATGAGTCAACAGCTCTCAACATCCCATCCCAACTATTTATTCCTTTCTATTCTAAAATGTCAGCATTTCTACAAGTGCCAGTTATGTCTGGGTAGATGATGGTCCTGAGTTTGGGAATGAGGGTTTGAACATCCCAAGAGAAGGCTGTGACAGAAACTACATTTTTGGACGGGTTTCTGTTGAACATTCAGGCACCCTACACCCATCAGAGTGACTGACTGTCAACCAGTATGTTCTGTACACCCAGGGAGTTACTGTATGAGCTCTGTCTCATGGTGTAATCATTAGTTCTGGTGTGAAACTCCTAGGTAGCTAGGTCACCTCTTTAGCAGGGAAAATACAGGTTTTATTTTCTTTTGGAAAAACTTCCTTTTTGAGCTAGCACAAGTTTGGGTGCTTCTACTGACTTGTGGAGTCTTGGCCATCCATTTTTAAATTCACCCCCTGTGCTCCCTGTGACCCATGTATCCACGTTTGTTCTGCTGTCATTTGGACACATCTCTCATTCTCCACGCTCATCTGTGGCGTAAAAGACGTAGTTTGCTCTCATGTCAGTAGCATTCCTGCAACATGACTACACCGTGTTGTGCAATTTATACTTTTCCAGTTAATGTGTCAGTTTGTCCATCTGGGTTAGATCCAATGACTATTAGTTCATTTTGTAATATGTCTGATTTGCTTTCATCTCTGCTCCTGATGCTGCCTCTGATCAGGCAGGTTGGAGCAAATCCCATGTTTCTCTCTTTTTTCTTAGTATTTTTTTTTTGTCTCTGGTGCGTTCCCTGATGATACCATGTCACTCATCATTTCAGATCCTTCTCATCTGCTCCTCACATGCTTTGCTCTGTCTTTAAGATTATTCACCACTTTTTGTCTATCTTGCTTCCTTCTAAATGCTTGATGAGCCCTCTGAGCTTTCCCCTACCTTTTCTTTTATTGTCATGCTGAAGATGTTTGAAATCTTCTCCATGTAAATGATTCAGTTCCTTAATCTTTAGCAAATATTTCCACAAAGGTTTGACATCCTTTTGCTCAGTGTTTCGCATTTATCTGTTCTTTAAAATGCCATGTAACTTTAATTTTAAAATCTCGTAAGAACTGATGTTTTAATACCTTTTCCTGTACATTCTTCTTCTCTGTCATTCTGGCTCCTATATAAATACTTTTTCTGTAGAAGGTTTAATGAGCTTTTAGGTTTTAATACATGTTTCCCCTGTCACCTTTGCTTTATAATTATTTGTATTCATGCATCTTCTCATAATGTAGGAACTGTATGTGCCAAGGAATTCCTGAGACTCATGGACATGAAACCTTAAATTAAATGTAAGAAGAAAAATATAAGAACAAATTATAATAGCACTGAGAGCAAGAGATTACAACAGAGTATTTGGTTAAAATGCGGTTTTCATAATACATGTTCCTGAAAATTGCAAATGTATTCTGTTATGTTTATGAGCCAACTTTTGTTATGCAGAGTTATAAAGGTTGCTATATATTCAGTCTCTATAGATCCAAATGATATGAGTTATTCAAAAAAGAAAAGCAGGTTGATACTGTCAAAGTGGTTCTCTGAAAAGAAAAGAATAGAAACCTAATCATTCTCCACTTGGGTAGGATAACATTTCTCACTGGCATGGACAGCTCTTCAACTGTACTAGCTGCTAGGGGACAGTGCAAAATTATATAATTTAGACATACGAGGAAGTAAAATTAAATAGCCATGAGATGAGCATACCATTAAACAGATCTAATTTAAAATGGACTCTTATGCAAATTGCCTTTGAGCACTTAGTAAAAGAAAATGAAAATAAATTAATAAGGACAGCTCGGAATAAAAAGTTGCAGAGAAAAAAATCTGTAAAAAAAAACTGTTCCAGCTCACTCTCCACACACTCCAGAGTGTTAAATAAGCATTCCCATTAGCCACATAAATATAATGATGTGATAATAAAACTTGCACTTAACTTCTAAGGACCAAACTCCTAATCCCTTTGCTGCAGTGGCTCCAACCAGATGAGTAAGATTTCAAATAAACTACATTTACTTTGTCATGTGATTTGTTATTGTAGAGAGAGAGATGTGTTTTCTTGAGTATTTTGCTCTTTGCTTCAAGTCTAGTACCTGCCCTGGTGAAATCCAGGCAGAATTCTTGCTATTAGTGTGGATTGCAGATTCCAGGGCATCACTGATGCTCCTCCTGCTGCACAGCCCCCTCTGATGGGTTAAGAAAAGGACTTCTCACCAGTTTTCCTCCCTTTTTGTTGTTCTGTGAAAGACATGGGGAGCAGGGAACTCTGACAGCTCAGAACTGTTGAAAGTAGTTTATTGCAAAAGATTTTCAGTTAGTTTGGAGTTTGTATTGTCCTCTAATAAAGACGTTAATATGAGAAATGATATACTGAATATATTCAATTATAAGACACCTGTATTTTCTCAGAGAAGAAAAAGGTTTATTTCTACCTTAGTTTGAAAGTGATGTAATATTCTGCACGTTTGAAAACATCAAGGCTTACAGCTTTTCCATGTTCCATGTATCCTTTTGATTACAGAAAGGAAGAATTGTAGCTTTGTCCAGTGAAGCCATTAAAACAATCTGCAGAACACTGTCATTTTTCTTGGCATTAAGAGAGTTTTGTAATACTTGACTTGTTTAATTAGTACTGGCCATCTTATTCCTATTATTGCTGCTTTCCCACATTTCCAACTGAGGCAGAATATACTAAAGTGAAGTCTTTTTATGTGTATAATAATAATATATTTAAATATTTATAGAATGAGAGAGCAAGGCTATAAACACACTATGTATACAGTTTTGCTGCAGACAGTATATTTTTATACTTGACAAGCAGGACTATTTTCTGAAGAATTTGAGAAATCTTGCAAGCAATGTCATCTTCCTGTGCTAGCTTTTTGGTATAGAAACGCTGTTATGGGAGTGCTGATCTGTGGGAAGAAAGCTCTATCCCTGTAGTATTTTATGGAATTAAAACAATAATCTTTTCCACTCCCTATTGTTTTTCCCCAGTAAACAAGGGCTTGTCTATACCTAGCTTGTGTCCTTTAAGTAAAACCAAATTCTCTGACGGAAACAGGGTTTTCCACTGGTTATATTTTCAACCCTTGAAGCATTCGATTTCTGACAGTGGAATATGATACTTAAAGCCACAGACATTAATTATTACCCATTGGAGGTCACACTTTCAACCCATGGGACATTAATTTTCCTGATATATGGAAAATTCCAGCCTGTTAGTTTTAATTAAATATTTCACAAGCACATTTTCTTGTAAATGGACTACAGTTTCTTATCCTTTACCCTTGATATTTGGCTAATTCTGCATATAATTATCATCTTATTTTGCAAGCCTCCCTCAAAGTGCTTTCCTGTCTCGAAACTCCCTTTAGCTGTTACGTATTTCTCATTTAAAAAAGAAAGGTGTCTTTGCCAATCATCGGCCAACATTGTCGAGGAGATGGGGAAAAACATCTTTCAGGTTTTCTTGGGAAGTGAAATTATGACTTAGCTTATTGTAAGTAAAGTATTGTAATGACTTACCTTATTAAAGACCCTTCTTGTGCCAGCAAACTGGTGTCACTTTAGCATGCGTAATCCCAGTGTGAGACCAAGCAGGAGTGCCAGCAGAGCTATGGGTGGCAGAGAGGATGGCTATCAAATTGTATTTTACAGAGGAGGTGACAAGTGAGGCATGAGAGAGTGCTTCCCATTGTGCCCCCAGGAACCCAAGACTTCCTGGTGAGGCTGGAAGGTGAGGATGCTGGTTGTTCCCCAGATCCTGGCATAGCCCAGTCTCCTTTCCTGATGTGTGTAGCAAATGCAGATTGGGAGCAGGACCAGATTTGGATCCCACAGTATCCCAAGATTTTCCCTGAAGGACATATGAAGGAAGCTGGAATCCACATTTTTTCATCTGAAAAGGAAAAATGTTTTAATTTTCTTTACAGAAGTCTCTCTGTTGGGGGTCTTCCCTTCCAATGCTATATTAATATGTGAAAGTGCAGTTGTGTAATGCAGAGTGATCCTGGGAGGGGAGTCAGGAGGGAATATGGACTTTGCGGTTCCTGGGATTTTGCTGCTGCTGCTGCAGAGCAGCAGAACACTAAGGCAGCACTTTCTGTTAATGCTTCCAGCCCATTCCCAAAGCTATTCAGGTCCCAGGTAGCACTCCCAGTGGCTGAGCACTCTCCTCAGCGTTATGGTTTTGTTAGAAGGCTCCATCCTCTGATACTATCTTGCTCTTCTCTAAACAATTAATAAAATGGAGACAAAAAGCCTAGAGGTTTAAAATATGTAATTATATAAGTAATTTAGAACTAGGAAAATGCTGCAGAAACCAATTACAATTATACATTTCAGTAATGACTGACTTGGCCAAATACATGTTTTGTGTGTGAATTCCGTGATAAATTTGAAGATGACATGCTTGAGTATAAGAGAAAATTAATTCTAAATGCTGAGTACTTCCATATTAGACATAAAATGTGGCTCATACACCAAGTGAACAGGAGCCTGAATTATATGGGCTGTCGCAGCTTAAATTTTGAGCAGCAAGGCAGGCAGTAACAAGTCTTTGAGGAGGAAAGCTTGAATAGTTCAAGGGATGACTTTAAAAAAATACCTGCTCATGATGCAAAATATATTTAATTCCTTATATGTTACAGATTTCATTCAACCTGAATTGATTCAGGCATTTATTACAGAATTGTAAATGGCCAGCTGGGGTTAATGGAGTTTTATTTCTTTCCTGGTCTCCTCCCAGCTGGTGAGAAACTATAGATGAGATTTGTATTCTGTTCACAATTCATATATATACCTGCTCCAGGCACAGACATTGTTCCAAACTAAATTTGGAATATTGTGCCATTTTCAAAGGGAGGATATTTGGCTGTTGATGCAACACAGTGTATGGTCACCTGGAGCCTTGCCCCTCTGCAGTTCCCTGGGACCCTGCTGAAAGCCCTGCTACCTCCCACTCTCTGGGAGCCTCTTTTGCCTCTTGAATGCCTTCTGGACATACCTTTCTGCTGGCCAGTGGATGGAGCATCTCTCAGCCTGGGGTGCTTCGTGCAGCCAGGAGGGCTGGTCACCTCTGAGTATTTGGTGGCTTTGTAAATTTTTTTTAAATTTATTTTTAATTTTTTTTATTGAGGGTTTGTTGTTTATTCACTCTTTTAAAACAAAACAAAAATAGTGTGCTATGTTGACTGTTTGTTGTCAAAAAGTACTTCCACATTGCACGTACAGACGTATGAACAGGCACACAACATCAGACCTGCCAGTCACTCCTACTCATTTCATTGGGAAACCACCAGTGACTCAGGAGTGATTTGCAAATGCCCCAGTGCAGAAACAAAACATTTATTTGGTGTTATTCTGAGGGTTTTGTTTGGCATTTCCAGCCCTTCCCATTGCTCTAACTAAAGCTGGTTTGGGAGACCCACATCCAGAAATGTATGTGCACCCAGTGGTTGATGTTGCAAGACCTGTTGCCAAGTGAAGGCTCTCTAGGTGGCTGCATGGTTCTGGTGGTCAGTGGGTAGTGTCTAAAAGCTGAGGCATTTTTTCTGTATTATTAGTATTCTGATTGACACCTGCCACAAGCACTTAACTTTTACATTAAAGCATTGCCTCACATTGAAATGTTATCAACTCTGTACCCCCATCTTTATATTACCATAATGTGCTGCCCCGTACCTCAACTGTGCCTGCCCTAGTGTTGGTTGCAGTAAATGGTATCCAAAAAGTGACCTGGGTTTAAAAAACAAGTGAAAACCAAGCAAAGAACCAAACCAAACTATTCCCCAGATACAGTTTCCAAACTAAATCAAGTTCCCTGTGCAGTGCCCTGGAATGAGTCAGTCCAGGGCGTTGGAGCCTCTAGAGAGGATGGGCTGTGCTGAAGGGGACTATCAAAAGAGGTGTCCAAAATACTTGTGGAGTTGTCATCTTATGAGATACAGACTGGGACAGTGAGGGGGGTGGGAGAGGCTGCTAGCCTGCTTCTTCCCTTCCACCTCCCCAGCTGTGCTGCTTGGAACTTAATTAGGCCATGCTGGAAAATATGTGGCTTACACAGTGGTTTGAAACCAGCCCTTTTCTAATGAAATAAAGCCACAAAGCTGCTTCAGTGAAGTTTGCATGGCAGGGTTTTGTAGCGCTGGGCCATTTGAGCAGCTCTTGAGCTGAGTTTGGTCTGACTGTGCTCCTTGTCTCTTGTTTCCTCTCCAGAATTGGCCGGCTTTTCGATGGCACGGAGCCCATTGTCCTCGACAGTCTCAAGCAGCATTATTTCATCGACAGAGATGGGCAGATGTTCAGATATATCTTGAATTTCTTAAGGACATCAAAACTCCTCATTCCTGATGATTTCAAGGTGAGATTTCAAGGGACTTGGGTGTTTTGCATGTGCCTTGGTAAAGCAAGTATCTGGTGTGTAGTGGAAACAGAGCCCTGGATAGGGAAGGGGAACTTGCTGGGTATGGTGTTTGATTTGAGGTACATGGCAAAAATAAGAATGGGCTTGCTAAAGTGGTGCTTTCCTTTCCTAGAGTGGCATCAATATTAAATGTTCCCCTCCTGGCTATAGTGGTAGTAAAGCAGCCTAGCCAGATTTGACCTAGGGGAATTAAATGTTGTATCATACTCATGGAAACAGAAGTGATGTTAACAATCTGCAACTGACTGCTCATGAGCTTTGCTGATTACTTGTCCTTTCATCCATTTTTATGCTTCCCCAGTGAGTGCAACAGCTCCAGTTTCCACTCCCACACTGAAATTCAGAAAATGGTGTGTGAATCACAATATTGACAAAATAAACAGCACATATGGTAATATTTGGGCATTAAGTCATAGAATCTTTTCTCCCTCAGACTCTTGAATGCATACTACAAGTTTAATTTTGGAGTTTTAGAGAAGTGAGGAATTAATGTTCTATATTTATTATTTCAACTTTAGTAAAGAGCCTAGTTGGTTTTTTTTTTAGTTTTTAGTGACAAATTGAATTGGTGGTAGTTCACTGTCAGATCAAGTCTACAGAGGCAAAGCTTCAGAATCCACATGATATTTATCTGCTAGTAGGTATGAGGCTGTATATGTGGTGTCTTCAATCAGAAAAGATCCTTACCTTTACTTAATGATCACACATCAGTGCCTCTGGTTCACTGCAGGAAATGCAGCAACTGGGATTGAACAGGAGAGGTGATGGGTGATGAGGCAGGGATGGAGCAGTTCAAACCCGTATGCAGTCCTTCTCCCTTGTAGCAGAGACAGCTTTTCAGAAGTTTGGGAATAAAAGCTGTGAGGCTGAGTTCAAGAGCTGTATTTCAGCAACCTTTGAATCATCTGGTATAGACACATCCTTGCTGCTCCCATATGTGACAAGGGTAGGTCTCCCTGAATAATGTGGGAGTTTGGAGCTAACAGATAAGCATCATTTCCTTCTTTTGAAGGCTTAGCATGGCTTTGTGCTGCTCTTGGCAATTCTGCAGGTCATCAGAAATACAGAAAAAAGAAAAGGCATCTTTCATGGAATACTGAGAAATTACATATGTAGAGCCTTTTAAACACATAAATACACTGTAGCTATGCTGAAATTAAAAATTTAACTCCTGGCAAGTTCACCCAGCTGTGATGTTCAAAGGGTGTCCTCCCCAGTTACGCTTTAAGGTGTACAAAAAAACAGTGATTAAAATGAACAGTGTTTCTTGTTTCTTAGAAATACATAGATTACATTACTTCTTTGTTAGACAATAAATGTAAGCAGTATTTTACCATATTTTAAGTGTCCTCATCAAGTATTTGGTTTCTAGTTCAAATTCAGGATCCTAGCAGGCTTCTCTTGTCATTCTGTTTCTCTCTCTCTCCTAATTCTCATATATCTCTTTTCTCTGTAAAAATATTTTCCAAATAGTTTTATATTCTTACACCTAGGAAAACAAGATTTTTTAAAAAATGTTTTTTAAATTTAAAAAATGGCAGTAGGCAGACTACACATCATCAGTTCTAAATTACTTCTGCAGTGGCAATGCCTAGAAATACGTTCCCTCTGCTCTGACATTTGAGATGATGTAGTAAATAATACTAGTGGCAAAATAGGGAAGTATTAAAAAATACTTAATTTTTAAAATGCACTAATATGTGCAAACATTATGCAAATATCTGAATCATTTTACACTAACAACCATTGCAGGCTCCCTCATTTACATTCTTATACCTGTTACAATGCCTGCTAGTATTGCTGTAAGACACAATGGATCCTAGTGATGAATTTTCTGAATCCTGATTGAATTCTGTTCCATCTGTTCAGTGAGATCATTATTATATGACATCACTGTGGGGATGAAATATGGAGAAAAGTGTGGGGTTTTTTTTTTGCAGAAGCGAGTTGAGCAAGCATAGCCTTTCCCTACTCTTACAAGTGCTGCTAAACTCACTGTTTTTCAAGTGGCTGATAGTTATTTTTTGCTGGCACTGTTACTTTATTACACCTTCCTGCATAGTAATTAGGATCTCTGAAGGTCTGAAGGGTTCCAGACCTAGAGCAGCGCTGGCCTGAGTACCCATACGCCTTAAGCACCACATCAGCAATGCCTCTCTTAACTGTGCACAGTAATGTACGTTGTCTTTCAGGACTACAGCTTGTTATATGAAGAAGCAAAGTATTTCCAGCTTCAGCCCATGCTAGGAGAGATGGAACGGTGGAAACAGGACCGGGAGAGCGGCCGCTTCTCAAAGTCTTGCGAGTGCCTGGTGGTGCGAGTTGCCCCAGATCTGGGTGAGAGGATCACACTGAGTGGAGATAAGTCCTTGATAGAGGAGGTGTTCCCAGAGATCGGTGATGTGATGTGCAACTCTGTCAACGCTGGCTGGAACCACGACTCCACACACGTCATCCGATTCCCACTGAACGGATACTGTCACCTCAACTCAGTTCAGGTAGGAAGTCACATGTGCATTTTTTGAAAGGGAGCCCTTTTGAAAGGGCTGACCCTGTTCCATGTCACTGGAGTGTTTTGGTGAGCAGAATCAGCTGGAGGCTTTAAGCAAGTTACTTACTTCTGTGTGTCGAGTTGTCTTTCTCCATTTAATTCATGTATCACCAAATCTCTTTGCAAACAAACTACAGTAGTGTTAGAATTTTCTGTGGTCATAGGGAAAACCCTTCACTTTCACTTTCAGTGTTTTTTCCTGATTTCTTATAGCATAGTAGAGGCCTGTTGTAATTGATAGGACAAAGGGTAATGATTTAAACTAAAATATGGTAGATTTTTACTAGATAAAAGGAGGAAAATTTTTCAGTGAGGGTGGTGAAACACTGGAACAGGTTGCCCAGAGAGGTGGTGGATGCCCCATCCATGGAAATGTTCAAGGGTCAGGCTGGACAGGGCTCTGAGCAGTCTGATTTAGTTAAAGATGTCCCCGCTCATTGCAGAGGGGTTGAACTAGATGATCTTTAAAGGTCCCTTTCAATTCAAAGTATTCTATGATGCAATGTAGCAATGTCTAAAATCAGTAGATGTTATGAAATGGATAAGAAAAAACTGGGAGACAAATGCAGGTAACTCCTGGAATAATTATAATCAACTTCAGTGTTAGTGTTATGTTTTTATCCTTTCTTGGTTGAAAGTAACCAACCTCATAGCCAGCACTTCCCATGTGGAATCATCAGTAGCACAATAATGCTGTTCAGTTTAAACACACCTCCTAAATGCTGCAGGATCATGAGTGAATTCTTGTACAGAACACACTTACAAGCTGAGCTTGGCATCTTTTCATCTCCTAGGTCCCACTGTCCAGACAGAGAATCACAGTCATTAAGGCTGGAAAAGATCTCCAAGATCAACAAGTTCAGCCTTTGATCAAATACCACCATGTCAACTAAACCACAGCACTAAGTGCCACATTCAGTCATTTCTTGAATATTTCCAGGGATGCTGACTCCACCACTGCCCTGAGTAGTCCATTCCAATGCTTAACAGTGAAGAAATTCTTTCTGATGTCCAACCCAACCTGAATGTCCCCTGGTGCATCTTGAGGCCATTTCCCCTTGACTTGTTGCTGGTTTCCTGGTAGAAGAGCCTGACACCTGCCTTGCTACAGCTTCCTTTCAGGTAGTTGTAGAAGGTCACCCCTGAGCCTCTTTTTCTCCAGATGAAGCAAGCTGAGAACTAGGGCACACTCTGAAGGCTGGCCAGGCACTGCACTTGTGCTAGCACTTAACACAAGGGTCTAGATAGACCTATCTAGACCTATCTAACCCATGCTATGCTTGGATAGTTGTCTCTTACTGGCCTTGTCACGCTGAAACATCAGAATTGTTTTGTCATAGAGATTAATGCAAATTTAGGACAGCCTTAGATTTCAGATTACATCTGAAGGAGTTTCAAGGATGGCTGCTTAGCTGCACCATATGATAGTTATCAAGGCAGTTGTATCCTTCAGCACTTTGTCATTTATTCTGATTCTTAAAATTTTCTTGCACAAATAAAAATTACAAAGCATATTTACTGATGTGAAAAACCTGAGTCAGAGTGGCAAAATACGCACAGGATTCAAGAGAGGTAATGATCGCACACTGATAAACAGGAGGATAAGCATCTCCCAGTACTAATAAGAATGGGAGACAGGACAAGAACTACCAATAGACCTGAAGAAGTGAGGTACAGACCAAATGGATTGTCCAGGGCTGAGCTAGTTTCCAGAGCTGCTTTCACGACATTTTTTCTCAGGACCCAAGTTCTCCTGTTCTGTTTTTCAGTGGCTTGTACCAACACATTTGGGCAGGGGCAGGGGATTTTGGCATATATTGTTAAAAGCTAAAGATCACATGTGTTTTGATCATAGTTTCCAAGTCTCTTTTCCTACCCCTTCCTTTTTGATATGACTTCTGTGCACTTAGCCATGCTCAAGTACTTTGGAAAGACATTTGCCAACCTGAAGCATTTTTATATAAAGATGCGGCATGTCTTCTTTAAAGCGTTTTTAGATCTCAGCTTGCTTCTTCCCCTGCCCTAGTCCTTTGCAGCTTTCAGCCATTCTGCTTGTCAGTGTTGTCCCAGCATGCATGCAAGCCAATTTGACAACTGGTGAAACAGCTGGGAAAGCCATGGTAGGCACCTGATTCCGGCACAACCCTTGTGAGGTCTGGTCATACTGAGCAGAGGGTCCCACATCCTGTGGGGTCCAGGAGCATCAGCCCCTTCCTTGGGTCTGGCAGCTTCCAGGCTGACCTGGTAAATCCCAGGAAGTCTCCTTCACAGGTGAGGCAAAGGAAGCCCAGAACAGGTGAAGATGATGATAAAAGTAACAAAGAGTTGGTTTTTAAGCCTCTAGTAAATATCATGGCGGGTTGTCTGAAATTATGACCATATTATCTACATTTGTATATGTCATTGCGGTATTTGCTCAGCATCTGCTGTGCAATCATATATTTGCCCCTTTGTGTTGTAAATTCTGTGAAGCAGAGTGTGTTTTTCTAATCATGTTTCTGTGGCCAGAAGAAGACTGGATTTGTTGCCAGTAATAAAAACATAAAATAAATTTTTCTTCATTTTTTCTTTTTCACTGCTCAGTGGCCATAGTCAGCAGAAATCAATCCAGTACAGTTAAGCTATGTAACCACTTCTTTTTTTTTTTCCCTAGCTGAATCCATTTGAAAACAGCAGTTATTATTATTGGACAGCAAATAGTCTGTTTATTTACTTATACAATGGTGTTTGTTTCCTCTTTTTTTGCAGGTACTTGAGAGGTTACAGCAAAGAGGATTTGAGATTGTTGGCTCATGTGGAGGTGGGGTGGACTCTTCCCAATTCAGTGAATACGTACTGAGACGAGAACTCAGAAGGACATCTCGTGCTCCCTCTGTCATTCGAATAAAGCAAGAGCCTCTGGACTAAAATGGACATGTTTCTTTATGCAAAAAAAAAAAAAAAAAGGAAAACAAAGAGAGAAAAAAAAAAGGGGGACATTTCATGTGCAGTTTGGACTCCAAACAAGTCCTGGAACTAAAATTGAATAAAAGACACATTTATATCAAATATAGAGATCACACCTGAATTCATATGGGAACACTTGGAATAGTAGTGATGATAATAATAACCTCAAGGTATAAAAGAAAACACACACACAAAATATGTATGTATATGTATGTCTGTACATATATATATGTATGTATATGTCAAAGGGTAGGAAATGCAATGACAAAATGTGATAGATGAGGTTGGTGCTGTGATGGCCATTAAGTGTCCTAGGCCATTCCCAGGCCCACTTAACGGTGTACAAGCCATTGCCAGGGGGGGATTCATAGACTACTCTTCACCCATTTTCATTGCCAAACAGCCATCCACTTTTTAATGTGTACACACCTTGATTCAACTTTATTTGCATATGGAGGTTTATGTCTGTCTTTTTTAGAGGTGGATGGGCAGGTGTTCAGGAGATGACCATCCATTGCATTGGAAAGCTGAAATTTTAAATGTAGTTTGTACAGAAGTCGCACACTTTTTGTCTGCCCTCACAGATGTGAAAGGTTAACTTTTCTTTTGAATGAGTTTTTTTGTTGTTTTGTTTTGTGTTTTTCAAAGGGGGCCAGAATACTTAATATTTGGTAGAGACGCTCTGGTTTGAATCTGCTGCTTTCCTACAATTTTTTCAAATTTTATAATGTATTAAATACAATAAACTCCTGTTTAAAATAACAAGGGTCTGGTTTAAGCCAACAGAAGCAGAGAGGTGGGATTGCACTGCACTCCAGCATGTAGAGGGGCAAGGCAATGGGCAGGCAGTGCTGCCTGCACAGAGTGGAGTGAGTTAAAGGCAGCAGAGGCTCTTGAGAGATCTTCTGGTGTGGTGCACGTGGCTGCTGTTCTCTCAGTGCTGTCCCTTTTAAGCTTTGTCCCAGTTGGAAGAGAAGCTGTTGGTCAGACGTGAAAATAACACCAGCTCAGCCCAGGCAAACCCATCAAAAAATTACTCTCTTGGTTCTGTAACCTTCAGTGTAACAGTGAATCCTTGCACCATTCCCTCTTGATTAAGGAGTTGGCAGCTTTGACTCTCCAAGCCCTTGCCTTGCTGAGTGTTAGTCAGCCTGTTTGTTTTTCAGGTTGCTCATTTCCCTCGTTTCAAGCCATTGCTCTTCTGCCTAGAGAGTGAGATGGCCAGTCCTTGTGTGTCCCTTGGTAGCAGGCAGGAAATCCACACCCTGTGTTAGATGTCCTGCGAGCTGCTCCTTGCAGAGTCTCACTGAAGCCTCCTCTGCAGACACCAACTCCAGGCCTGTGAGATTTTGCAGAGGCACCACATCCCAATGCCACTGCACGGACTGGTCACAGGTTGATGCACCAGCAACCACCACCTTTCCTCCAAAGTCTCTTTTTATGCACTATCACAGAATATGACTGTATGTTCATCCTAGTATGGCAATTTCTATCAACTCAATGGTGCTGGTGTCCCATTGGTTATTTTGGTCACACTTTGCTATTTATTTAAGAAAAGAAAAAAAGAAACTGTTAGATACATGTAACAACGTTTTTAATATAGTCTGGTAACTGAAAAAGACAAATCACGTTTTTTCTGGTTTTTATTAAAAGATGTCAGATAACATCTTTAAATAACTGGCAGCACATATCAGTGGTTTTGAATTGCTGAAATGTGAAAATGGGTGAGGGAGGGGGCTCTAAAAATTAGGGTTCATTAGTGGGTTATTAGATCTTCAATGTGATGCTGATCTGTCTATTCACAGTACTGAAACAGCTGCCTCATTGAAAATGCTTGTTTTCAATTAGCAGCAAGAAGTCCTCTTACAAAATAAACAAATGCTTGCTCTTACTGCCCACAATTTGGTTGTTAGTCTGCATAGAAGTTGGAAAGCTAAAACCCAGGGAAATAAATATTTTTAATAGATCTTCAAACCGTTGGAAGTGATGAAATTTGTGATGTCCAAAAAGATGCTGGTCCCCAAGGGTCTGAGAGTACATGGGTGCCAGTGCAAGGTGATGTGATTCTCCAGAGACTGCTGCACTTTCTGGGGCTTCCCCAATGTCCCCGGGGATGTGTTTTCCCTCTCTGTTCAGCCCAAAGGTATTCCCACATCCAGACCTGCCCTGCTGGCCTCCATCTGTTCATATGGGCTTATGCTCCAGTACAGGCTGGAGCTGGGGGAAGTGCAGCTCCTTTCCCTGCTCCTTGATGAACAGGCACCATAAGCCTGCCTGGCCAGGAGCATCAGCAGCCTCAAAAGTGTTCCCCCAGTGCTGGCAGGGCCCATACTGCCTGCAGCCTCTGCACAGGCAGGGTGTGGAGGGTGAGGAGCTTTGCCTCTGATCTTTCCAACATGGCTCCCAAAGCCAGCAGGTTATGCTCTGCTGGTGGTTTTGCTTGCTCAGCATGTACCTGTCCAAGTCAATGACCTTGAAGATACCACTGTGCTCCTCCCAAATCCTCAACTGGCTGGTCATTCTCTCACCAAGCCTGCTTTTGTTGTTGATGGAGTCAAAAATCACTCTGAGACCTTGAATGTAAATGTCTCTGCACTTACTGCACTCTGGTCATGGAGTAAGAGGTCATGAATATTCACAGTAATAGCTGATGAAAAATGTATGCAGGAATAAACTAGCTGTAGATTTTTAGAGAGCAAATGAGATTAGTCCTATTTGCAATTGAGGTTTATAACCATGTGTTTTAAAAATGTTCTTTAGAAAAACTGATCAACATTACCCAAACAAGTGAATAATTTCTCCAGGAAAGTAGGGGGAGTGGCGGGAACCAAGAAGAACCAGATTACTGTCAGCTTGTCTCTGGAGGTTAGTAATTTTGACATCTAAATTTATGAATTTTTTTATTAGAAAGTGTTAACTCCATTTTGTGCCATCAGTGGTGCTGTATTTAACAAGAGGAAGAGCTGCAGTGAGCAGTAGCTGCCAAGGTTGTACTTCAGCGAGTTGGTTAAGCAGCTGCCAGGAGAACTCCTGCAGGCGTGCAGAGATTGCAGATGGCACCACTCCCCTTCCCACAGCGAGACACAGGCAGAGGAATTTGGTCCTCACCTTTTCTTTGGGTAATGCGAATGCTGGATTTCTGCAATAACCATCGACTCAGGGTTTAGTTCTTCCTGTCACCTCCTTAATGTACCAAACAGCTGCCTAATGTAAGTATGGATCCTGGCATGCTTGGATGAACCTTAAAACTGAGTGTACCATTGAAGACTCAGCTAATTGACTCTGTGCTGGAGAAAGTGAAGTCCTGCTTTGCCAATGGGTTAATCCCTCTTTCCAGAAGCAGTACTGGTAAATAGGTGCTGCTAATTTATCCAGTCTGAAGGTACATACTAGCCAGGCAGTCTGGCCCAATCAATGTTTTTCCTCTCCATTGCCACATGTCTATAGAAGGAAGATGATCTCAGTGCTTGACTGGCACTAGCAAGTCGAGTTGACACATTGTTTTATGATGCTCGCTAAAATGCATAGCAAAAACCAATAGGGAAAACTTAGTAAACTCCAAAAACATGAAAGTTGAGTCACCCATTCAATTATTTTCCTTTATGCTGAACAGGCACTGAATTCAATTTGAAGTCAAACATTTTGTTCATAAGCATAATTTTTTGCAGCAAGCTTTAAAAATTGATTTCTATACTAATTACAGGGATTTTACTGCCACCCAAACGACTTATCAAGTGAATTTTTCTTTAATGTTTCCATTGCATGACTAAGTGGGGAAGGGTTGGATTTTGGGGGGTGAGGAAAGCATTTTTATTGAGCGATGGTCAGTTTTTCAGAGAAATAAAAACATTTATTTCCATCTGTCATTTCTTCACTGTGGAATTCTATATTATGAATTATTTCTACGGACAACTGGTATTTGTATGTTGGCATTCAAGCTGCCTGAGGTTTATTTACAGTGGAAATGAAACCAAGACATCCTTAGGGCCTGTAGACCAGTTGCTTTTTCTCAGACTTCAGTTTGAATGGTTTATTATTTCTTGAGGGTCTGGAGGAATCGCCACCACCAAAATTCAATATGTTGCACCAGGTCCCAGTGTTGGCTTTGGCTGCTGCCCCATTGATCTGTTTTTTTGAAGACCCAAGAACTGACTTAGCATATGGGATCCCCTATTTGAGACTGAAACTGCTAAAATCATAGCCCTAACTCCTCTTAAAAAGAAAAAATGCAGGCACGTATACACAAGTTCATCTTCCTGTAAGCTGAGCTAGCTCTGCTAGCTGGCAACCAGGGTGAATCGATGCTGTGGGGAAATCCTAGTGCTAGTCTGCTGAAACATCTTCTATTTACACAAGTAAGAGCTCCAGAAATGGAAATGTCCTCTGATAAATTGGAAAAAAGCCCACTTCTCTTTAAATCTGTTTGGGGTTTTTTTTGTTTTGTTTTTTTTCCCCCCACATTCTTTGACTAGGGACCTAGTAGGAGTCCTGTGCCCCCTAAAATAATAGGGGTGTAATATTTTTCAGGCAATGTTAGAGATTATGGGTCAGATCCCATCTTCTGCTCTCCATACTCATGGTGAACTTGCCTCTCACCTGTCAGAAGCTGAAGGAGTGCAGTGTGGTCATGGGCTGTCAGTGTCATTGCATCCACAGCAAAAGTATGTCATCTCTGTTGCTTCTAAAAATACAGTATTTTCCACTGCAGGTCAGAGGAAGCATGGATTGATGAGACTCTTCTCTTTCAGCCTCATTAAAGCCCTATATACATGAGTTCTCCTCTCTGGAGAGGCTGTTGCTAATATGAGCAGGCTGGATTTGTGCTTCCTGGAGTGCTGGTGCCCTAGCCCAGCCAATTGATCCCTATTCTGTGGTTCTCAGAGCACAGCTCTGGCTTGCTGGTCTGAGGAGAGATGGAGAGAGGGAGATTTGTCTCTGTACTCTGGAGTTTGGACTGATAAATGATCTCATCTACAACCCTAAATGGTCTCGTGGCTTCTGCTATGTAGCTTGTCAGTGTTGTTATTAATTTTCCTGAGGAAAATGTGAAGCATGGGATGGATGTCCTTGCCTCCTTACCATTAGGATGCAGTCTAAAAGACAGGGTGACATTGACTTAAATAAAAAACTGCATGTGGTGAAGTCCCCTAAACTCATGTACTGCATTCATTCTGACTTCAGGTCAAACCAGAGGGCTCAGTGAAGCCCACCAGTGGATGTTTGATACTTCATTTGATTAACTGCCAAGAAATTGCAGAAAGAAAAGGCAAAGCAAGCAGAGCATGGATGCTTGTTCTGAAGATCTGGAGCCATGATTTCACTAATCCCTGCTGCTTCTGAATAAATATTTCAGTTCTGGGTGGCTTACATTAAAACCAAAAGCAGCTGTGCATTTCTTTCCCTCTCTTTCTCCAGTTCAGGAGATTTGGGTTTTTTTTCTGCTGGAGGCCGTGCCTGGGCAGCTCAAGAGCAATAACTTTGGCCCTAATGCAGTGCTTGGTCTCTTCAAAGCATTGTACAGACCTTCAATTAAGCATTTCTCTACTTCTAAGGGAAGAAGGCAGCAATAAACTCACCTTGCAGCTGAGGAGGCTGAAGAAGCTTGACTGTCACCCACTTGGGTGTCAAACTGCATATCTGGAGTCCTGCTTAGCTGTCCTTTTCCACAAGCCCTCTTGCAGTACAGAAAGAGATGGAAATCGAGGAACTGTGACACATTTTTTCTTTAGAGCTGAGAGTTAGAAGCTATTCAAGCACACAGAAGCAATTGTTGGGATGTCTGAATGAGCTTAAAATGTTAGTATTGCAACCATGTTGGGCTTGGCTCACTTTCTGATTTCTTTTCCTAATTCCTTCCAAAGTGAGAGAGAAATAGATTAAATGAAATAAAATTTCCTTTACCTTACATGTTTTAAGTGAAGTCTACTGATGGTCCACTTAATTTCATTTCTCTGGCTCAGTTCTTCAGTAGGGACTATAATTTTCTGTTTATGTTTATGTTCCTTAACACAGAACTCAGGCACTAAAATGGGAGAAGGGGAAAGCTCCAGTGCAGTTGGTGAGAGAGCTTTGTTTGTTTGTACAGTGGTCACAACAAAATCCTGCTGCATGCCAGGATGGCAGGAATGTTTTTCAGGTGTGGCTGTTGAGATGGGGCAAGGCATGGCTGGCTCCCAGCTTCAAATGCTCCCCAATAAAAATGACAACAGTGGGAAACTAGGGCTCAAACCCTCAAGGATTATCTTCCTCCTTAAGCATCTGCTCATCTTTCTCACAGATGTAGCCTTTAGATGAGTAGTTTAAAAGCTGTGCTATCATCTCTGCTGTAACCAGTGCAGCTATTCCAGAAGAAAGCTGCTTGGCTTAGGGACAGCTGTTCTGCAGAAAAATTCTCTTCTGATGCATTATTGATAGATGTAAGTTAAAGCCATAAGGCTTGCAGCTTTATCGGGCAATATCTACTAAATCCTGGAAGCATGTAAGATAACCTAAATGTAATCTACTGCATACCAGCTTCTTCAGTGATGGATAGCACAACAAAAGCAGGACTAATGAAAAATTAATGAAAACAGTTACTTCCATAAGAAAAATGATCTGTTTTCTTCCACCTTTGTATTGATTTTAACTGGCCCTGTAATTGGAAGTGTATAATTTTTTCCTCAGGTAAAGAGGATTGAGGGTGAGGGAGAGCGAGTGTATAATTCTATTCATGTTTGTGACATACTTTCAGGCTACAAAAACAAAGCATTTTCCTTAGGATGTTGAAGCTGCCTGTGAATGCCGACTTCAAGCATATTTTCTCAGCTCAGGCAAACTGCCATGCTGGTTTGCCTGAAACCAGATATTGCATGTGCAGAGTACTTGGCAAACTTTGAAGGCTAGCAAAGAAGTACAAAGAAACAATGTTTAAGGAAAACCAAATACAGTGCATGTAACTTGGTGGGTTTAACATGTTTCATGCATTTAAGTTCATTCCTGATTGATCTGCTCCTTGATGAAAGGGAAAAATCCTCCATTGCTCTTTGGAGAGGGAAGGAATGTCCTCTGAGGAAGGACTTTGTCTGTGAGACCAAACCAATTGTACCATGATGTTCATGTTCCAGCTTGGCAGAGAATTCACAGCCACAGTGAGTCTCAGCCTCTTCTCACTTACACATTTAAATACAACTGTCTTTTTCTCTAAATTCAATAGAGCATTTCTGTCTTTTTCACCATCCCACAGCAGAATTCGGTCAGATCTGCAGCTCCTGTAAACTCTATTTTAAATTATCCTTAAGTCTTTACCTCCTTAATGTTAATATATCCACTGAGCCCAAAGGGCAATGATGAGATAATAAATCAATCAGAACAGTGTATAGTTTGTTTTGCTAGGGTTAAAAAGTGCACATTTTTAAAGTGTTTAGGAAATGCTGCTTTCCTGTTCCCTGTTGTATATGCTATGGGTCTTTTCCTAAACTCTTCAATCAAAGACATGATATGGGGCTGTAGCATGATGAGGACCCAGATGTTCCTACACATTCATAGTAAATGTTACTATATCTTTGGAGGATTTTTTTTCCCCTCATCGTTTAGCTAATATGCCTTCACTTAAAAAGTATATTTTTTTTCAGCTTGAGAGATTTAGCCACGTCTTTGATTGTTGCTTTTGTCCCTTGCTTTTCTTATTGGCCTGATAACAGCTGCAATAGAAGATGAACCGCCCCTTTCAATGCATGTCTTTAAAAATTAGGGCTTTTAGTTCTCCTCAGCATTTGGATTGGCTTTATTTTTGTCTCAGCAGCCTGCTCTGCTCCAGCCTTAGCTGGTGCTCCACACAGCAGATATGGTGACCACGGAGCCTCTGTGGTGGTGTCCTCCCCAGCTCATGGGGCCTTGCTGTGTGAGTGAGAGCTGCAAGAGCGGCACCAGTGATGAGAAACTACCCAAAAAATGTTACAGTTGTAACCCTGCAGCAGCAAGAGGGAGTGCAGCCCAGGACAGTGCCTGTACTCACTGTTGGGGCTGGGAGAGGTGCTGATGGCAGTGAGGGGTTCTGCGTGCCCAGCTCCCTGTTCCACTATCAGGCAAATCCACTGGGTCCCCTGGAGATCAAAAGGCATCTGGACACAGTCCTGGGCAATGGGCTCAAGGTGCCCCTGCTTGTGCTAGGTGGGAGTGAACAAGATGATCTCTAGAGGCCCTTTCCAAACTCAACAATTCTATGTCTTCTGTCATTTCCAAGAAGACTGAACTGGCTGAGATGTGAAAGATTCCTCAGGGGGTGTGAAATGTGGCCCTACCTCTTTACTTGGGGCCATTGTCATATTATCTGGAGTTTTAATTCTGTCCTCTCTTTTCAATCAAGAGAGATCTTTGACATTTTTTTCAGTAGGGAGAAGAATGGGGATTCTGTCCTAATGGGACTTGAAAGCCATTGGGTGCAAGTGCTGGGCTTAATGTAATAAACTATATTTAAAGTATTACTCACAGAAATTCTGTGAACAGTGCAGCTGTATCTCATAATTACATGTCACTGTTGCCAAAGAGCAAACAAAGAACTTCAAGAAAGGCAGATGCAGAGCTCCTTCATATCTTCCTTGTGGGCTCCTGATTTGGGGAGGCATTTCAGGGGGCCCTTAGCTTTTGGTACAGTAGAAGTTTGGTCTTCATTTCATGGGACACTCGTAGTACTGAAATTGTGATTATATTTCCATACCTCACCAAGTGAAGACACAGAGGGGCATGAACACACCAGAGAAAGGTTCCCTCATGTTCTCTCTTCCTGATTTTTTGTTTGTTTTACTTATTGAAGGGCTGTTTTACTTATTGTAGGGCTAAAGATTGATTTTTCAGCTCTGAAAAACTGAAGACATTACATCTTCTTGTGCCATGTTCTCAATATGCTTAAAATGAAAAAAGCACTCCATGACCACATTTTTCCCCTACAAAAATGTGAGCAATTAGCACAGCAGGTTCTCAGTTCAATATGTATAATTTATTGTAAAATGTATATAATTAGTTTGGCAGACAGCAAAAGTACCAACACAAGCATAAACTTTTTTATGAATCCATATGTAATACTGGATGTTGATGGATTATTACTACAGCAAGATGTCATGTTAAATAACTGATGCAGATGTACAGCAGCAAATTAGAGGTTTTGCCATTTTCATTAAAAAAGGAAACAAACAGAAAAAAATTTCTTCACATCTTCATTATTTATTGAAGTTGGGGGTTTTTTATACACTCACTGCTGGAGCATCTGGGTGTATTAAACAGCTGAATTCAATACCACATTAAGCTAAATTGCCCACAATGGGCAGATGCCTCATTTCACTCTTCTTAAAGTCCAAAATGTGTTTTCTGAACCTGAGGCATTTGTCCTCTTGCTGAAGTGGTGTGCTGGTTAGTATTTCACCAAAGGGAGAAGCAGTGGGGGACATGTCCTTCTGCTGCTAAGACCCTAGCCAAAACATTCTCAGTGCAGGAGAGAGGACAGGGACAGGAGGAGAGGTCAAAACAGTGCTCCCAGCTTTGTCTGGGTGGATTTGGTTTAAATACTGGCAGACAGGGAGCATCACATGTAGTCATTGTGGGGCTGGGTCTGTGGGAAGAGCCACCTTCCTGGACAAGCTCAGAATCCTCCCTAGAAGCCAGAGTCCTCTGGCTCCCAAATATCTATGCACCATGTAGGTGGTACATAGTGGAGCAGCACAGGCTGCAGTCCTTTGGCTTCCTGCTCAGGTCTTGGGTAGCCTTGCAGTGCTGGATCTGGGCTGGGAGCAGCAAGGTGATGCAAAGACAGGTATGTGGTGGGGGGTGTGTGTGTGTGTGTGTATGTGTGTCTGGGCAGGGGGATGTGCTGGAGGAGCTGCCTGGGTTTGCCTTGCTTACTGCTTGGACCACATCCCTGACCTGGACTTCTCAGTCCTGCCAAAAACCCTGAAGCCTGTCAGGTAAAAGTAGGAGCTCCTGCAGCACCTGTCCAGGCTTGGTCTCTGGGGCACATCCAGCAAGGTGGGCAAGACAGACAAGGCACCCCCTTCCATTCCTTCCCTGCTCCATTTTCCCCTATCTCTTTTTCCATAGAGACCACAAAGAGCTCAGATATTTTCCAGCCGTGCCAGAGGTATCCAAACTCCTCTGGGTGTTTCTTCCTGTCATCTGTGAGGCTCAGACCCAGATGTCAAAGCCCCCGTGTCACTGCCTGCACCCAGAGCTACCTGTGCTTCACACCAATCTTCCTACACTTGTGTCCTCCTTCTACATCTTCTTCAGCCTCTCTCTCATCTCCAAGTGGATTTTCCAATTAATTTCCCACCTTTTATATCTTACTCCTCCCTCAGCCTATTTTTCATCATCTCTTTTCAGTTGTCTGTTTTCTTTCTTCTCCTATAATCCTGTACATTTGGATAATTTTCATTTGGGCTGTTTAACATAACCACTAGATTTGTGTTTTAGCCTTGTTTAGCAGGTTGGAGGCTCTTTTTTCTATCTTACGTTCTGCATTTTCTTCTCCCTCTTAATACATCAGCATTAACAGACTGGGATCCAGCTTCACTTCAGTGGGAAGTTTCACCAGTGATTTCCATAGAAGAGGGAGAACATTCAAAATGTGAGAGGCTAAACCCAAGTGTCTGGGTTTGTCCATTGCCAGATTTCCCAAGCTTCTCCATGCTCCCAGCATCTCCCAGCTCCAAAGGGACCTATAAGTAGAAAGAACAATGTTTCTGAAAAGCAGGCCACATTTCCTTAAGTTACAAAGATGGAGGCAGCATCCCACCTGGCTTGAGCCAAGGTATGAGAGCAGAAACCTCATCCCCAGCATGTCCCTGCTAGGCACAGTGCCCAGTCCTTCTGCCACATTTATACATATCAGTAGTATATTTGAAAGGAAGGAAAGAGAAAACATTTTTTTGCTTTCCAACTTCTTTCCAGGGAAGCTTAAAGAGGTTCATATGTTCGAAACAAGCCAGAAATCTCTGTCCAATCCCCCAGATTATGCAGTCATACATTACCTGGTTGTGGTGCTGCCCCACAGTAGTGTTCTGAGCACATGTATCCTGCAGACATGCTGTGGCCATCCCTAAACAACAGCTGCACTGGATGAAGTCACTCATCCACATAGACAATCCAACAAAACTACCAGTAATATACATTCAGTGATATGCTAGAAAATATAGTTTTTCTGGCAGGATTTATTCCATGACCCTGCTCTCTTCAGTGAGCAAAGCAGGCCAAGATGTGAGGGATGCCCTCAGGAAGCCTGCCCAACCTCTGCATAGCCTGGGATGGCTGTGCTGCCAAAGCACTGCTAACACAGCCCTAGGAATAGGCAGCCCTGGTTGTTTTCAGCCTTGGCATGTACAAAGATTCCCACATTGTGCTCTGATCACATCCAGGTGGGTTTTATTCTGCAGTTGCAAAACACCTCAGAAAAATAATCCAAACTGATCTCAGAAGTGAAAGAAAAATGAAAGGGCAGCTGGTTTTAAGTGAAGCTCCTTTATCAAAAGGTGTCTGTTCCAACCCCTTCTGTTCAGGAACAGTCTCACTAGAAAAAGCCCCCCTTTCGAGCTTATCCTTTCTGCAGCTGTCACTGTGCTGCTCTTTGTTCGTGAAGTTACCAGCACCTGTGTCTCCTGACGCAATCTAGAGGCTCCCACTGTTTATTTCAATGTACATATTTTTTTTTGTTGAGAAACAAAAGGGCTGGAAAAAGGGAGGTTATGGGAATATTCAGGATGAGATAAGGAATCTGAGGCAGAAAAGAACACACCAATTACCTCAGCTCACATGCTCATCTGCCAGATGAAACCAGTTTTACCGGCTGTTGCCCAAAGGCAAAACACCACAGGGCTTCTGATGTCATGTTGGCCTTTGGTTATGAGCCCGGGTAAATGGGTACCTGGCAGAGAGAGAAAAAGGGCTGTGCTGCTTAATGCCAGCTTCATCTATTTATGTTCCTCTAGCATCAATTAAAAATATCTCTGTCTCTGTCTGTCTGCCTGCCTGCCTGCCTGCTACTGTGGTATTTGTTTTCTTTCCATAGCACTGCAGATTGCCTTGCCTTACAGTTTACAACAGTGAGAGCTGGCACTTGCCTCTGGCAGGGCAGAGGATGAGAAACCATTTCACTTTTCCTCCACTCTGTCTTCATGTGGAGCTGCAAAGGTGTTTGATGGGCTGGTTGTTTTGAAGGGGTGATGTACAAGGCCAGGGCTGTTGTTAATTTGCAGTGCTTCAATAGCATTAGCTTTTTCCTTAGGATTTAAATTGAATTGGTAGTATTGCTGGGACAATATAGTGCTGTAGATATGAAGTGTGTTCTATGTACTCATCTGTCTTTTTTTCTTTACTATATTAACCTTCTTTTTCTTCCTCTTTTTTTTTTTTTTTTTTGGCCTTTTTTATATCACCAAGACCCAGTGAAGCAGATTTTATGTTGCAATAACTCCGCATGTTTTGGTTATAAATATCCCAAAGCAAAGTTAAAGGTTTTTTCATATAACTATCAAAGCAAGTGTCTGCTTCAGCCCAAATTGAAAGGGATGTTTTACACATAAAAGTTCATCAGTGGGTGGTAAACAGCTTCTGTCCTAATACATATTGCAAATATTCTGCTGCAGCACAGACCAACAGCTTTGGTGAAACTGGTGGTATCTGACCTAAACACAACAATTCCCTGTGCTTGTTGTCCCTGGAACTTAAACAGGGTCTGAGGATGCAAGAAATCCCAGGAAAATCAAGTCTTTTGCCCATAGTAATACAAAACAGTCTCCAGTTTCTCCTTGTATTCCTTGCTGTCTTTTCAAGAGCAAATAATGCCACAAAGTAACTTAAAAACAGAGGAGGTAAAAATCAGTAACTTCAGCAACAGCAGCACAGACAGTTTCCTCCATCACAATCTCCCATCTAGATTTTCTGAGCAGACTTGCAATTTCAGTGGTTGCCTTGGCAGGTGCCCAGCATGATACACCTGAAAGCAGTCAGGCTGTATGAGAGTAAATGTGCAATGATTTTGAAAAATCAGTGTTCTTCAAGAGTTCTCAAGTTGATCATCAAAAACTATTGAATATTTCTCATTTTTCTTCTTCCTCAGAACTGTACATCCTCAGAATGGCAAATGCTTCATGATTTGAAGCCAACATAACAGCATTGGTGTATCACTGGCTTGCAACAACATCTATTTGAAGCGATGTTTTAAAGCAGTCTGCAGTGCTGGAAGGCGGTTTTTTCTGTACTGCTTCTAGCTAGGATGTGCTGATCTGAGCACTCGGTGGCATAATTTATTTATTAGGCCTTCATACCATTTTTTTCCCCATTGACACAGGATTAAAATTAAACATCCCTAACTGCACAAGATGAAAGTGTAGCTTAGCTCATTCAGGTACATCCGCATTAGATATGTGTGTAAGCGATTGCTCTCTGCTAGCTTGATCTTGCTTTCGTGTACACGCAAAACTCCCCCAAGACAGCTTACCTGAGTTGGATGTTCAGCTGAACCCTGACTGTGCTCAGAGGTGGCAGTGATTGGAACATACCAGAGCAAACAGCCTTTGATTCTCCAAAGACTCCATCAATAGCTGCCATTGATACTAAGGGGGGGCTGTCATTAGGGCTGAGATCCTTGGGAATGCATCAATTCCTCGGCCCCATCATTTCACCTGCTGAGCACAGTGCTGCACCCACATGCAGTGAAGCTCAATAAGTCACCTCTTCACAAGCTGCTGGAGAGGAGATGTATTCCCAAGCCATGCAGCTGCCTGGCTGCTAAGTGCTTGAGGCACAAGACAGCCACCATCAGCATGGCCTGTGTTCACTTGGGCTGGCTCCACTTTAAGACTTTGCTCATACCAATTAAATGGTGGTACTCTGCAGTGGTCTCATCTCTTGATGCTGCCTCTCCCAGAAACAGCCCAGACAGACAGAAAATGTCTGACTTAGTGTCCTTCTGCCAGTGCACAGCAACATCTTACAGGGTGGCACTGTGGGGAGCCAAAATGCTAAGAGCAGCCCTCAAGACCCCCAGGAACCAGGAGAAGGCAAGGAAAAGCATCCCCCACAAAAGGTTCATTGTCAGGGATCACAGCACTAGCTGCTGTGGGTGCTGGGGAAAGATTAGGTGCCTGCAAAAACCTAGCCAGCAAGGAAGGCACCAGATGCAGAACAAAAGGTCTCTCTGCATTTAGCCACTGCCATGGGAACCTGATTGACCCAGCCCTGAAAAACCCTGCTGGGCCAGACCCTGCTCCTACAAACAGGTTACATTCTGCCTCTCTGTCAAAAAAGTTTCTCTGCTCCATCAAGCACTTTTATCCCAGTGTCTGGGCTGGCAGGCATGAGTCTGGGGTTCCAACAGGACAGATGGGGAGAAAGGACTCCAGAAGATACCACCAGCTTTTCAGGGAAGGGGTTTGCCTGCACATCTTCTTCCCTTGGGGTCTTTGCTGCCCTTGCACCTGGGAGAAGAGTGGTGGGAAGCGGTTACCCATCCTGGTCATAGGGCAAGAGGCCTTGTGGTCCTTTCCTGGTGGATGTGGTAAAGAGAAGTCCAAGTCAGGCAGCTGATTTGGTAGTTTGTGGCATACTAGGAGCATGCATGGTACAGACTTGCTTGAACTTAGGGGACTCTGTAAGGGCCTTGTCAGGGATGCAAAGGGGTTTTTTGGAAGAAAACTGATGCCTATGATGGTCCCTAAGCTTTGCAGAGCATGGAAGTGAGCACAGTGCTCTGAAAGAACTGGGATGAACTGTGCTGGACTACTCTGCCAGCGTAAATGTGGGCTTCCAGGGAAAACAACCCCTAGTGTTATCTAAAAACTGAGTGTTTCCCCAGGAAAGATCGTGAAGGAGAGATGAAATGTACCTGGAATATAATTGCTGGAAATATCACTGAATGCAGAACTTGTTGCCTTTTACATGATCTACTTTGAAACACAACCTCATCCTGCAAGACCTGCTCTGTCCTTCAGACTCCCTCCTTTTGTGATAAGCAGCACGTGTATTACTTTGTCCATTGCTCCCTGTGCATACATTATGTGGTGACATATGATGTGGTGATGACACTGAAACCATCTGCTGATTGCCCAAGGTTTGAAAAGGTGGCCTGGAATGAAAACTATTGTCACAAAGATCTTCACACACAGGTTGGTTGGTTGGTTGCTTGGTTGGTTGGTGATTACAGACTATGAAGGGATGAGTGAGTAGGCCCTGGGCAGTTTTGCTGCAAATACTGTGGTCCAAAGTTAGGCTGTTGATGTTGGGATGTCCTCGTTCATGGAGATTAAAGCACATGATAGGAGAAGTCACCATGTTACTAATGCTTGAAGCAGCATAACGTATGTGAAAGTACTTCCAGTGCTTCCATCTCCCCAGAAGTAAACAGAAATTAAAATTAAACTCTAAGTTTGCACACACAGAGTCATTAACTTTGTATAGTTAGGGACTAGAGAGAGGGAGGGAAGGGGAATTTTTGGTAGGATTTTTTTTTTTGCCCTAGGCAAAATTTTCAACATTAACTAATTAATGTTTATAAAGCACTTTGCATATATAGTGCCTTTCATCAGGGGATCTCCAAGTACTAGATTATATTATCTTGAAGGCCCCAGGCCTGTGCATACTAGCCCTATAAAGTATTAGCCTTATAAACTTTAGTAATTCACTTCGGGTTTTTTTTCCTGGGGTTTTTTTGGTTTGGTTTTTTTTGTTTTGTTTTGTTGATTTTTTTTGTTGTTGTTCTTGTTGTTTTGGTTTTTTTGGGTTTTTTTGGTTGGGTTTTTAATCTTCCTTCTTCTGAAAATGTGCTGAGTATTTTAGCTGTGTATGTAAAAAGGTGGTAAAAAGTGTGGTGTCAGCCAGAATGACCATATGAAAACTTAGGGCTCTGTAATGAACTTCTCAAATCCTCTAATTGCCAGAGTTGAGGACTAGCAACTGTGCCAAACTAAAATTCAACTATAAACCCCACTCATCATGTTGGGGTGAGGGGGAGGCATCATCACTGGTGAGGGAAGCAGCTCTGATATTTGCTCTGGTAATGACAGTGGGGATAGGGAGAAAAGAGGAAGAAAGGGATACCTCTGATCTCCAGCAGCATGAGGAGAAAACCCTTTGCTCCAGCTTGGGTGCAAGCTGATGGCTCTTCTGTATTGCATTAAGTTTCTGTTACTGGTGGCTAGAGGCTGGGAAAGCAAGGATGGGCATGAAATGGCCCATCTGGAGTGTGGTCATTGCTGCCATCCTCCTGGGCAGAGGCATGAGGTAGGGTACCCCAAAGCCATGCCAAGAGCAGTGAATCTCCCATGTGCTAAATCTGAAAAGTCTGCTTGGGTGTGGGCTCAGTGGATGACTCAAACAATTACTTAACAATAGCTGCTTGCATGAGCTGGCAGGGATGAAGCCAAGTTCACAATGGAAAAAATGTGTGGGCATCTTGGCTTTAGCGAAACACACGGGGAGCAGACTTGCTGCTGCATGCAGGAACTACCAACAGAGAAAGCAAGGCCTTGGGGAGCAGAAACTTGACAGGGACAAAGCAAAGGATGTCTTTGCCCTTACTTGCACATCTTACAGGTGGAATTCCCCCAGCTGAATTTAGCTGGATAAGGGTTGCAGCTCTGAGGGAAAGGCTGAACAGCAAATCCAGTCTTTTGAAGAGTCAGCGGTATTCGGAACTCCAGAATGGAGCCATCACTTGCGAAGCCATCTTGTCCACACTGAAATGCTCTTTCATGAGTGAAAGTTCACAGCAAGGATGGGAAATCCTTCCCCTTTCAAAGGAGAGAAGATTTCAGCAGAGTGATGGCACATGTAGCTACAACCAGACAGGTACTTCATCATAGAAACAACCTGATAGCTCTTCAGAGCCTGCACACACTGAAGAACTTTATGGGGAGCTTGGAACAGGTAAAAATGCTCACTTGCTGCTTGTGGACTGACATTCCAAATCTCAAAATATCCTCTCTGCATGTGACTCTCAAGAGAGAGACAGCTAGGAGAAGTGTACAAGGGGGTTGTGGGGAATGGCTCTCCAGACAGGTTGTGGGCAGCATCTGGACATGGAAAAACATACCAGGAAACCTAGCAAGTAGGAATCACTCACCAGGCTTGCAATGTGGATAAGAGCTTGGTACACTAAGCCTTGCAACCCGCACTGTGCACTCCTGGTCCCAAGGAAGAGTGAACTCCACACAGATCTGGAGGGTGCGCACTGTGTGGACCTAGAGCAGCATTCAGATGGAGATTCAACTGTAGCAGATCTCTTTCTGGGAGAGGGCAGGCAGAGACATCTTTGTCGTGTCCACATGCTTTATCCCTGGAGCCAGAGTTGTGAGAGAGCAGGAGGCTCAAGTCTTGCGTTGGCAGATGTCCTAGGAAGCATGACCCACATAGGTTGCTCTGTTGTTGCAAACAAGAGAGGATTGTGAGGGCCAGCTGTACATTCAAAGAGAGAGCGAACTTTCCTGCTCTGGAGACACCACAATGCAGAAAGCTGGCCTGGGAGCAGCCAAAGGTCCTATCACCTTGCTCCAACAGCTACAACAGCATGGGCTGATGTACTATATGTGATTGCAGTGAGCACTGAGAGGGACTTCTGGTTTTTTCTCTCCCCTTCAGTCAGCCATGGCCACAGAGAGACTGGGGGAAGATGAATCAAAGAAAGACCTATGCTGTAATATGGCTGGGTTTGTTCTTCTGGGCTCCAACGGTGCTCTTCTGGCATTGCCGTGTATGCTGGACACATTTTGCTCTTCCAGCTTCTCCAGCACTTGATGCACTGTGTTTGACCCCTGCTGGCAAGTGTATATTTATATTGGCAAATGAGTCCATCTACCAGATAAAGGGCCTCTAATGAGGCAAGCAGGCATAGTTATGAAGGGTCGCTGCCATGAGCTGTCCATGTACATGTTAATCTTGTGTCCTCTTTGATGCAGATGCTTCACTTATGGGTCAGGCTAATATGTCTGGTCCTTCAGGCCAGGATACTCCCACACTTGATATGCAGCAGGAGGGTGCTATTGGTATTATCTCCAACCTAGGGCAAGCATGAATGAATCCACAATCATCGTAACAGGGAGCAAGGCACCTTTTCCCTTTCACTGAACTCAGGAAGCAGACGTTGCTGCACAAGGCCCTGGGGAGCTCGGAGCTGGGATGACGACTCACAAGTAACCACAGATGGTCTGTGAGTCATTCCTGCCCTGGAAACCAACCAGCTTCTGCTCATCAGCTACCATTGCAAGAGCTGCAGCTCCTGTTAGATGTGAGTGGTTTCACTGCTTGCTGGTTGCTGTCCATCCAGTTGCAAGTCACCAGTACTCCTCTTCCACAGGTGGGTGGTACAAGTGCTTTGGAGCAAAATATGATGCTTGGCTTTGTAGGAGAAAGGCTGTGAGGTTTACACATTGCACAGCTGCAGCTCCACCCCTCACTGAAGCAGGTGCACTGCCAACTGTAGTCTTCAGCCTCAGCAGATCTGGGAGTACTGGGGCCCTTTGGTTGCTCTTCCCATTTGCATGCAATTCCAGCTCCTGATCCTCTCCCTGCGACAGGTAATTTGCCTAACCAACAGGAGCTCAGGAAGAGCCATGCAGCCTGGGATTTCCCCGCATTTCACATCAATGAGTCCTGACTGGTATGAGTTGAGATGTAAGAGCAACAAGGAGGCAACACACAAGGATGAAAGTGGCTTTGGCTGAAACAGAAGAGATGTTGGTCCAGCATAGGGAAGAAATGCTACCATGCTGGGCTTGGGTAGACCATCTCATGGTGCTGTGCTGTGTAGCCAGTCACCTAGGGAGTCTTCTCCCATGGAGGTCATGCTGCTCCTTTGGTGGGGACAGCTGTAGCTAAGCAATTGTAGCATGACCAAAGAGCTTGCAAGGACCAACATTGTGGCGCTGATGGTAACTGAGGGACTCCAGAAGGGAACAAGAAAGGACTTGCAGCAAAGCTGACTCTGCAAGGCCAAGTTGGGCAACTGCAGTTTAGATCAGTTATAGATCTAGAGGCCCTCAAGTGAGGCAGGAGACAGAGGAAGCTTCCCTCTCCTGCCAGCACATCCATATTTGGAGGTGTGGGTGAAGGCTTCTCCCTGCCTGGGGGCTCAGGCACCAACAAATTGGGCCACTTAGTCTAGTACAGAGGAAGTTTGGCATAGCACTCTTCTTCTCAGGTTTTTGGGGGTTCTGGGTTTGGGGGAGGAGGTATTAATTTGTACCCCCAGATAAAAAAGTTTCAGCTTTGTCTTAAAGCAAGCTCCTGCATAGTACAGAAAAACAATTCATGTCCCTCCAGAACAGGTGTTGCGGGCAACTCTCCCTACCTCAGGCATTGCTGAGCTGGTTTTATGGCCCTGGCTAGGTACATTTTTGGACTATTCAAAGCTGCATCACTCTCTTATTAAAGTTTGAGGACTAAATAAAGGCGCCTCTTCCTCACCACCTATCCACATGGAGGAGGATAACCCTAGTGCAAGCAGCTGCTGTTCCCCACTGTGACAAGGTGGGCACTGGGGCTTGGCTGTCCTTCCAGGCAGCTCATCAGGGATATGAGGGAGCTGCAGCAATGCCCCACAGTGGGGGAGAGCACTGCAATGACACAGGCTTAGGGGATTTGGAGGGCATGGCAATCATCTCAGGTTCCAGCACAGGGAGGATGGATTTATAAGCATGTGTAAGCCTCAGCTCCAGCCCACCAACACTCTCCCCAGGGGAGAGCATACAGCTCCCCTAGATGCATAAAGGGAAATACCCTTCAGGAACTGCCCAGAGTTCATACTTGGAATTCAGACCACCAGTCTTGTGATTTCTGGAGATCTGATTCATGCTTTTTGAACGTGTGGGTTTGGCAATCCTGTGCTTACACTTACAGCCATTTCCCAACCCCTTATTTTCCCCAGAGGTATTCTTACTTTTCCATTTTTTTAGTCTTGTACACATGAAATAAACTGCTTGGGAGTTAGGGGGGTTGTTACTGATAGCAAAACTCATCTATTAAATTCACAGTGAGTTGCTCACTAAATAACACAAAAACAAAAAAATCCCCCACAATTTTATAGTCTAAACCAACCACAGCAGGTTGGAGTGACTCCTTATGGCTTTTGCTTTGCCTTGGGGCAGGATACACTGGGCAAGGGTTTTTCTCCCCAAAGAGCAGCAGGAAAATGCTGTCCCCCCACTACAGCCGTGCTGGGGGTGGCAGACAAGCCCTGTACCATCGTGGTGGATGTGACCTGTCCCCACATGTTTTTGTGGGAAAGGTGAGCTCCTCTCCCCCCAGCTGCTACACAGGCACATAATCCCCTAGGAGAGCATCTAAGGGCCTTTCCTGGGGCCATGAAAATAGGACATTTTTTTCTGGGAGATTTACTGTGAGAGTTTGGGGCCCACATTAATTTGCACCAGCAAAAATTCAGTTTTTTCCTCCCATATATTTCTTTTGTGCAGTCATCAAAAGGACTGTATCTTTATCACTGTAGATATCAACCAGAGGCATAAGTAATACCGTAGCTCAAAGAAACAGTATTAATTATCCAAGCCCTGTGCTGAGCACCATTTGTATTCCCTCAGACAGCCTGCTGCTGGCACAGTGGAAGGCAAAACCATGAACCCATGGGAATGGAGACTGTTTTCCATTTTCTCTGAGAGCTCTCTGCCCATTTGAAGATGGAGCAGAATCAGGAGCAAAAGGATGGGGGAGAGGGTTTGCAAAGTGCCATCCCCAAAGCAGCCCCACATGCTCAGAGGTGTTACAAGATTTGACTTTTCAGTTGATTTAGGATTCACAGCTAATCTCAGGAAAAGGCTTTGTTGTGGAAAATCTTAGGAAGGTATAATATAGTGCTGTCTTTGGTCTACATTGCCTCAAGGTATGGTCTACATTGTCCAAGCAATGGGCCATGGACATCCACAGAGGATGGCACACTGGGAAAAGGAACTATCAAAAAATACATGGAGGGAAATCCCCAATGCAGGATTTCAGTTGCTGAGAAGTGAATGCTTCCTTCTCATGGCATTCTCCGTGATGCCGCAGAAGCCTAACACCAGCAAGTTTTTATTGGCATTACAGCAAAGACCAACTTGAACGAGACATCTGAAACAGCTTAATAGCCTAAAAGCACTGCAGCTGCCTGGAACAGCGTGCCTTCTTTCTGCAGGAGGTGCACACAGGAATTTAGGGAAGGAAAACTGCTCCACCCCAGCTGTCCTTCCCTGGGGAATAGGGAACCTGCTTCTCTGACACCTTGGAAAGGTAGACATGACACCAGAGACTTTTGCAGCCAGCAATCCTCAAGGCTCTTGAGAAGTTACGTTCAAGGTTTGGAAGCTCTCAAGATCGCAAATACCACAGGGCTGATACTGCCTACTCTTTAACAAAGGTAATAGGAGAGAAAGAAATGGAGCCCTATTTTAGCCCTGTTCAAATTTGATTTGATGTCTCGACATGCCCACAGGGACCCCCAAGTGCTCACAATTCCTGCCCGGACAACAGATTTGCAATAAAGCTTTGTGAGCTCTCAGCTCAGACAAGGCGCAGCTGTGGACTTGCTTGTGCAGGAGATGTCTCCTATGGAAGGCAATCAAAGCAGCAAATCTGAAGAAGGCTGAGAAAAGATGGTAGTCATCCAAGGGAAACAAATTATTTGAGGGATGAGGAGGAGAATCAGAGCAGCCATGGAAGCTGAAGAGGAAGGCAGGTTTTCAGGCAGAGCACAAGTGCCCAACAGCTGTGAAAGATGAAGGTGGAAGCACCTGGTCTGGGTGTTGCTGGTCCATGAGAATTTCACTTGGGTTTTGCCTAAGCACAGAAGTTCAAGTCAGGCTGGAGGGTGTCTGGATGACCCAGACAGTTCCCTCCCAGTTCAGAATTCATAGAATCATCATAGTGGAGTAGAGGGGCTGAATCGCCTTCCTTGATCTGACCATGCTGCTTTTGATGCAGCCCTGGACACAGTTGGTTTTCCAGGCTGCAAGTCCATGTTGCCTTCTCATGTCCAGCCTCTCATCCACCAGCATGCCCAAGTCCTTCTCAGCAGTGCTGCTCTCAGTGACTTCTTCCCTCATCTGTACCATGTCTCTGGTTGCCCTGACCCAGATGCAGCAGTTGCACTTGATCTTGTTAAACCTCATGAGGCTTCCACTGGCCTACTTCGTGAGCTTGTCCAGGTCCCTCTGGATAGCATCCTTCAGTTGTGTCAACTGCACCAATCAGCTTGGTATCATCTGAAGGTGCTTGCTGAAGGTGCACTTGATCCTTCTGTCTATGTCCTTAATGAAGATATTAACACCAATCCCAATACAGACCCCTGAGGGACATCACTTGTCACTGATGTCCTTCAGGGCTCTGAGCCATTAACCACTATCCTCCAGATATGATCATCCAACCAATTTCTTGTCCATCAAACAGTTCATCCATCAAATCAGATGGACTGTTCTCTCTCTAATCAAAAGAGAAGGCTGTTGTAGGATATTGCACCAAAGGCTTTACAGATAGATGACATCTGTAGCCTTTCCCTTGTCGACTGATGTAGTCACTCCATCATAGAAGGCTACTGGGTTGGTCAGGCAGGACTTGCCCTTGGGGAAGCTGTGCTGGCTGTCCCAAATCATGTCCCCGTCCTTCATGTGTTTTAGCACAGCTTCTGGGAGGGTCTGTTCCATGATCTTCACAGGCACGAAGCTGTGGCTGACAGATCAGTAGCTTCCAGGGTCCTCCATTCTACTCTTTCTAAAGATGGGTACAATGTTTCCTTTTTTCAGTCACCTGGGTCTTCAGTTGAGCGGCATGACTTTCCAAATATCATGGAGAACAGCTTGACAACTACATCAGCCAATTCCCTCAGGACTGTGGGAGGCATCTCATTGGGTCCCAGAGACATATATACATTCAGGTTCCTCAGGTGGTCATGCTAACACAGTGGAAAATATTTTGCTTCCCAAGTCCCCATCCTGCTGTCCACCCACTCAGGAGATCTGGAAGAGAGGTTGCCATTGAAGACTGAAGCCAAAAAATCGTTGAGTACCTCAGCTTTGTCCTCATCTGCTGTCACCACTATCCCAGCATTGTTTATTAGTGGGCTACACCTCATACTTTCAAAATATCATTCTCAGGTCTTAAAACACTGAGAAAGGGCAGTAGCTGGGGAGAACAGTAAGGGAAGGCAGGCAGTGCTACAGCAGGTTTGTGCAAGGCACGAGCAGGAGGGAAAGATGCAAAACCAAGGCAACTGTGGGGATAAAGAACTGGTGGGAAGGAGATCCAACACCACAGAAAACAGCTGGAGGGGACAAGAGTGGGGAAGAGGAGCGAAGCCACTGCATCTTGGTCAGATGTGCATGGGGATGTTTGCTCCAAGAGCCAGGGAGTGTTTGTGCTGCATCCCCATGTGAGGAATTCGAGCCCCTTACGTGCAGCTTACTGCCCGCGACGCAGACTGGCTTCTCAAGGAGACCTCCTCAATGAGAGACGCGCCTGAGGAGGCTGGAGCCGTGTCACATCAAGGATCACCCAGGAATCATGGGTCAGCGAGGGCTCAAAGCCCCCCAGCCAGGCCTCCCACCCGGCCTCTGGCTGAGAGCCGCGGGCACACAGAGGGGCAGGGCCTTCCCTAGGGGCCGGGCCGGGCCGGGCCGGGCCGGGCTTTCCTCAGGGACCGGGCCGGCGGCCCTGGGGCAGCAGGGCGGTGCTGGCGCCTCTGGGCCTGGAGCCAAGCAGGCGCTTTCTCAAGGCTGGCTCCGCCTGCGCAGCTTCGCCGCCCTTGCCGGGGCTGGGTCCCCGAGCTGGAGCTGCTGGCGGGCCAACGCCAGCGCCCGCCTTCCATCGCCCCTGAGCCCCCACCTTGCCCCTGTCCCAACCCTGGGCTGCTTCGGCTTCTCCCACGTGTCAGGTGCCGCCCAAAGCGGGTGACAGCTAAACAGGAATTTTAAACCTCTTCTCGATCCCTTCTTTAAATCATCCGTGTTTCTGGGGGAGGGGAAAGAATCACCAAAGAGGCAGCACCCTACCCCTTCCACTCAGCGGGGACTGGGTGGCACCTCCCTGGCTTTCTGCTTTGGGGGATGCTGTCCCTGGGGTCAGCTCGGCTCCCCCGCTCCCAGACGTGGCTCAGGACTGCAGAAAGTTGAGCCTGTTAAAGAAAAAAAAGCCTGAAAAGGCAGACGTCTAGCTCAGGAGGAGCCTCACCCAGGTACAGGGAGGTCTGGAAAAGTCGGATCTCTGCAAAGTTTTCATCCCTACAAAGTTTCTACTTGATCAGGACTACAGAGAGGAAGGGGAAAAAAAAACAAGAAAGAAAGAAAGAAAGAAAAAAATAAGGCTCCTGACTCATTCTCTTCCCAAGACTGCCCTAGCCCAGGGCATTTTCCCTGCCTTGGGAAGTGTTGCAAAATTTGAGCTTGCCCTGGAGGTATCTCTCAGTAATTACTGGATATCCTGGTTTTGTGTAAGGACATAGGCAGGACCTTCCCACAGGTTCTTTACCGCATGGGAAAAAAAAACTTGAAACGCTGATTTCTGTTTCAGCATCCCCAGCAGACTGCTGTGAAGGGCTGATTGCACACTTGAGGGGATCTTTTTCTGGAGCCATCCTCCCCAGCTCTGGGGCATCACTCACCAACAGCTTCTAAGAAGTGTGGAATTTCAAAGGCAAAAACAAGCTTATTTTTAATATTTGCCCTCTGTACCTGAAGTTTGGGTCACTTTCAGTTTTTTTTCCCCTGTAATAAAGAAGGCTAAAGCTTTCAAATTAGAAGCAAAGACTGAGAGCTGTGTGAGATGAGGTCTCTTTGAGTTCGCACCACCCGCCAGCTGGTCTGCAAAGGGCTAAGGAATGGGTTGGTGAAAGGCAAGGTGCAGAAAATTACAGACCTGGCCCTGCCTGACAAGAGGTAGCACAAGCCTGATTACCACCTCAGCTTGATGCAAGGCAGGTGCTCACATGGGCTACAAGCCTCCTGATGTTTATTCACATCAGTAGAAGAAAACTGCTTCATGTTGAGTAGCCCTTGCTGCATTTACACATTTCCTGGTATGTCTGTATGTTGCTATACATCTTCTACTTACTCCAGCCTCTTTTTTCAGCATTGGGCCACCGACTCCCATGGACAGCACGTGGCCCACAGCCAGTAGCTCAGTTCTGTGCTGGTGATAATACTTGCTACTTCTTCAAAGAGAGATGAGCTGATAACAGAGGGGTTTTCCAAATTTTAAGAGGCATGAAGTTAAAAATGAGAATTGCATTGAGCAGGAAGCAACAACATAAGGATTTCTTCCTCAGTAAGTCTGCTTCATTAAACACACAGCCTGCCTACACATACTCACCTACTTTGTTTCTAGGAAAGTCCTTTTCTGTCTTTTCTCTAAAAGAAAGCCTCTGCCAGAATGCATGTAAATGTATCACTGAAGCTCCTGAAAAGAGGAGCAAGCTCTGTTTTCGATCCTCTGTATGCATTCTCCTTTTCCTACCCTTCATTCTTGAGACTTCCCGCTGATCAGCTCTTCAAGGGACTCTTAATTCTCTGCCCAATTTTGCACAAAGGTATCAAAGGATTTTAACACATTAAAACTTGAAACCTCTTAAAGAAAGAAGATAATTTATCTCCTTCCTCCCTCTCTCCTTGTTGCTGGAGTTTCACACCTGGGAGCTGTTATAACTCAGTCTTTACATAAAGTAGAGTATTTCTTTTTTAGAAGTTACTCAGCCATCCTTATACACAGAGAGTACATGTATATTCACACGTAATTACTTGAAAAAAAATACTTCCATCCTCCCTTTCAGCTTCTAAGAACAGAAATAAGAAACACCTTAAAATAACTGTAAATAAGAAACCCTGTCATGCTAAACACTTCAAAGTGAAAGAGCAAATATCTCAAGAAGCTTGGGGAACTACACCTAATTATGAATTAGCTCTCAGAAACAGATACTGATAATCTGTCAGATAATTTTTCATTTCAAATAATTTAAAAATACTATTCCCTGTGATCTGGTAGAGACAGTAACTGCTTACTGATAACTGCAGAGCAGTTATCAAACAAAGCCTGTGGAGTGGGAGTGTGGCATGCCAAGCTGCTGAGATGGACTTTATGCCTTAGCAGTACCTATGCAGAAGACTCCCACCTTTGTTCCCTCCCACCAGGGCACAGCCCCAGAGGAGGTATTCCTTCAGTGAGACTGCAAACAGGCAGAACTCTGGTGAAACACATACTGGTCACACTCTGGGGCCTCAGTGTGTGTCTTGACACCCCTCAGTATCCACCTGAATCACACAAAACAGGCTCTGTACCCTTTGCTAGTTCTGAGACAGACACAGGCAGACAATGGACATGGAGGAGCTGTGGGACTGTGAGATGGGGCTGGGGAAGAGAATGGATGGCCACCTCTGACAGGTGTCCAGCAGGACCTTGGAATGGCTCTGCCAGGAAAACATCCTGTGGAAAATGGGAGGTACCTACCGCTATAAGGACCTTGTAGAAAATCTTTGACTGAAGTAGGACTTAATGGTGGAAGTCTTGGCCACCATGAAACACCAGCTTCCTGCAAGGATCTTCCTGGCACAGAAAGCAGCAGCCTCAGGGCTGTGGGCTGACCTGTGCCACCATCCCCTTCCACTCCAGAATAAGCGTTAAAGTCCCAGATGAACACCCTCCTTTTCCCCCTTCACAGCAAAAAACCCTTTCAAAACCAGGCTCCCTGGAGGGGAACTCTGAAGCAGGGACTCATGAGGAAAGACCCATAGCAAAGTTATCAGCTAACATGGCAGAATAGCTACAGAGAGCAGGCAATGAGTGACCAGGTCATGCCTGTAATAGAAGAGGAAAGAAGAGGCCATAGGAGCAAGGACTGATACAGCTGAAGGGAAAAGACAAAGTTTATTGCTTATTCCTTCAGTGTTAAAAAGCCAAATGGGGGGCTTTTCTAGGTTACAGAAGGCCTGCACCAAGTGAAACACTGACATTGTGGCCTGCAGACAAGCAGCCTTTGTATCCAATGAAAGAGGGACAAGCCACTGGTGTGTGGCAATGAGCCCAGAACCCAAAGTGGCAAAACAGACAGGTTCCGTGTGCTGTGCTCTTCAGTCTTGCACCCCTCAAAGGAGTAAAGTCATCACTATAGATTGTAGTTATTTCCAGAGCTACAGCCATGGGACCTGGGATAACAATGGCTGCATCCAGCTTTCAGAGCATGCACAGACATTGTGTGCTATGTGCACAGGGAAGTGTGCAGAGCCTGGCCTCAGAAACCCAGCAGCCCTTATTTGAAAAGCTGCTGGGAACAAGCCTGTTTCACCAAGTCCAATCATTTGGACTGTCTGCCCCTTCAGGACATCCTCACTTGCTTTAGTCTTTCTCTCTTCACCCCAGTGATTACAAATGAAGAGGAAAGCAAAGAACAGAGCAAAGAGATGAACCTGGAGAACAGCTGACAGCACTTTTGCTCAGCACAGTGCACTCACATGGCAGGACACAGGTGCCTACAAAGAGAGGGGGCCTAGAACAACTTGATGCAAACAGTAGCCTTAAGCTACTTGTGTCAAAGTGTCCAAGAGAGTGCAATGGCTTTGAGGAATCATCCAGCAATGTCTCACGATCCCCTGCTACCTTCCTCATTAAACCTCGAACAAACCTGCAGGGTGTGTTAGTGCACTCCAGCTAGGCTTTCCCATGGGGAGAAGGGAAAAGCTGGAGTCAAAGACAGTGCAAAGGGCTGGATTCAGTGCTAAGACTTGAAAATGGCAATAAAAGGAAAAAGCAGCAGTTGGAGGAGAAACAGTACAAGCCCCCTTTTGTCACCAAGTAACACACAAAATTTGGCATAGAATGCTGCTGAGATAATAGTAAAGAGCAAGTAACAGCAGCTTTCCTCCCTGCCCCCCACAGCTATATACCCTTTTCTCTGAAGGTTGAGCACTTCAGTGGCAGGGATAGTTGCCCAGCCAGCTCAGTGCATCAGAAACAGCCACTAGGCTAGGAGGCCAGCTGGAAAGCAGGAAGTGCCTGGAGCAAGCTTTAGAGCCCTCCCAGCACCGGTGGCACAGACAGCTCCCCTAGATTCCCAGGCTTGAACATGAGCGCACTGAGAACTAAAAGGTAAAGGGAGCATGATAACAGGTTTTGTCCTCATCACCTTATGACTGAGATTTCAGTATTCCCATAAAGGGCAGGAAGAGTGGGGAAAAGCATGGAAGTGAACCCCTGGTGATCTCTCCTTTAATTCCTGATGTGGCTGAACAAAGCTCAGGCTATCTCCTAAATGCCACTTTAGGACACTTTTCTCAGAAGCAAAGCTGAGCTCAAATGGGAGGCAGGATGAATCCTTGGCAAGGAGATAAGTATTTTCAGTTTTTGCACCAAGGACAAAGCTGTCCCTGTCTGAAATTAGACCTAAAGACTTGCTGAAAAACCTTTCTGAATCATCTGCTACTGCTTACAATGTAAATTTTTTGAATTTGAGAGGTCTTTTGGAAGTGGGGTGGGCTGGACATGGGGGAAGAGGGAGCACACAGGGAGAATCTACTGGTGAGAGACAACTTGCAGCAATAAAAGCACATGATCTGCATCACAGGCAGGCCACAAAACCACCTGAATCATATATAATCCTTTAGATATATCTATTTATCAATTATTTTCTCCAACACATTTCACTTCAGTATTGCACTGGTTTCAAGAGTAAGAGGCAGGCTAATATGCAGATGGTCTTTGTGGTTCTCCAGCCTGCACTTAATTAATTGTGAGTTGCTTTAAAAATAATTTAGGACAGTGCATCCACAGCACATTGCTGAAGTCTGACACAGTTCATGCTTTCACTTCCCAAAACATGTGCAAAGCTCTCACCTCTGCCCAGCTGTTAACAAAAACCCCAGAACCCAGCCTCTGTGCTGACTCAGAGGAGGAAATCAGACGAGACATTGCCTTTTCTCCCTGCCCACCCCTCCTCTTCCCAGCAATATTCTTCTCTGTCTAGTTCTGTTTAAAACCCCTTCAAACAGAGATGTTCATGGTTAATATGTCACGTGAGGAAACCCTGCCAGCTCCTGTGATGGGCAGACAGCTGGGGCTTGCTCTCCGAGTCACACCATTAGTCATGGTGCTGACAGCTTCACATGCTGAGCTTCTCATGTCAGGAAACAAAGTTACCAATTAATTATTTTTAATAAAATAATTGCTTTAATGCAGTATTTAAAATAATTTTAAACATCTGATCAACAGTACACAAATATGGAAAATGCTGCACTTTACATAAAAAGTAAAGCTATGCATTTAATTATACAAAACAATTTTACCCAATGCCATCAGTATCTTGCAAACTATAGTTTAGTCAAAGTACTGCTTTTCTTATATATATATATATATATGCTATATATACATATATAAATAATTTACAGCATTCATTTACTAGATTTGTTGACTACTGTTCCAACAAAAACCAACATAAATGATTCACAACTTTGTGAATTTGGTAACCATCTGCAGTGGTTCTGACAGTGCAGAATAGTTGTGTGAATAGTTGCTTCAAGTTTTGAAGCAGCATGCCAAGTAACCATAGGAAGCTTGTTCTTTCAAAGAAAAAGAATTCAGCAGGAAGCCATTCAATAGTTGGTTAGAGCATGGTGCTAATAATGTTCTGTGTTCAATCTCTTGCAGGCTGTTCACTTAAGAGTTGGACTTGATGATCCTTGGGGGATCCCCTCCAACTCAGGATATTCTGTGACTCCGTGAATGCAGTCAGTGCCTTTTCCACCAGTCCTGGGAAACAGGCATGTTATACAGCGCTGTGTCATGGAAGGCAACGTGTTTGGAGGCTGGGGAGAAGGGTGACCCAGAGGGGTTTCCTTCCACCATGAGGCAGTCTTTACCAGCAAGCAGACAATTTTTGAATCTGCTCTAACAGTCTTTATAATCCAGAGTCCTCCTCCTCCCTGAATGGAAACAAAGCAATTGTCTAAATACTTTCTATTTGAGAAACTATTCCCTGTGACACCACATTAAAGTATTGAAACAATATTCTAAAGCAGTGAATCCTGTGCTTTGCAAACACTGCTCCTCTCCAAGGTGAGTCTTCAGCTCCAGAGTTTCAATGAATCTCAACTTTTCCCTTTTTTGTAGTCAGAACAGGTTTTGTTAGTATCTTTCCACACCTATGCTCAAGTTCAATGCTATTTTTTGTATCCATAGAAAGATAAACTATTTCTTCTGTTTACCCTCCATTTCTAGGATCTTTTACTCCTTGTATTTTTAGTAACTCCAAATTTTCCACGACCATCCTAGTATGCCCTAACTACACGGTGTGATGTACTTCAATCACAAGAATGACTGATTTATCCTCCTTCCCTCAGTCTGTTTCTCAGAGGAAAGGCTGAGGGCAATTCAGGTAAAGTGTGGGGTAGAAAGAACCCCTCATTCCTTTTACTTGATACTTTAATCTCCACAAATGAGCATCCAGTAGTAATTCTAGACTCAGAAAATTTCAGAAGCTATTGAGTCAGAGATGCAATACATTAGCATGTTTACTGACTGCTGGGTCATGATTAAATACAGTTGCCATGCTATGCTGTGCCATTATAGTGATATTTGTTTCCCTAAATAAGATTGGGTTGGAAGGTGGCACTACACACAGAACAGATTTTGCAGACTCTGGAGTACTGAAGCAAGTGACATACATAAACTAGGGACACTTATCAAACCCTCAGAGCTTGAAGACAGTTAAATGCAAACAGATAGGTGCTTGTGTGTGCAGCTCAGTGTTTTCACTGGTTTACAGACTGATTTAAGCCAACTATTATTAAAAACCTTACAGATGCCAAGTTAGGTATTTAATAAAAATGTTTATCTGTAAACAAGAGTTATCCTTACAACGGATCATTTTCCAGAAACTGGAATTTCGAGACAGTGCAACAATGCTTCAGTGTTTTCTTTGGCAGTAGACAGCATGGTGAAATGCAAGATTCAAATCACTTCAGAAGAGCACGGTACAAGTGTAGAGAATGCTTCATCTCCCTTTCTTGTTCCATGCAGAATATCAAGTCCCTGAGACAGACACGGGTTACTCTTGGACAGAGCATCTGCTTCGTAAGGCTAAAACCTGATGATCCAGGAATTCCATTGCTGTTCAAACCCTAAATGGAGGAGAGAGGAAGAAAAAACCCATCAGAAACATTAGAATTTCATGTAAAATAGAGATTTTAACAAAACTGGTTGGATTATACTGCCTACTTGTATAAAACTAGCCCACTGATATTCAGCTTTCCACGTTGAAAACCAGCAATCCAAAAAATCCTTGCACATTAGATACTGAAAAAGACAAAGCAAGTGCTTGCCAGCTGATGGTTTATTACAGTCAAAGCAACCACGAAGTTCTTTCTTCTTTTAAAATTATACTAGTATAGTAAGATAAATAACTGCCATTTCACTGAAGTCTGCCAAACAGACTTGCACTGAGAAAGGATCAGCCAGCTATGAAGAAGGAACTAACACAGTACCTATGCAGAGTGCCAGGTTGTGCACAGCTCTTACTATTGCTTGCTCCGGAGGTTTCCATCTTTTCACGAGGAAAACTGTCACTGTGAGTGTACCCTAGGTTTGGAACATGGCCAGGAGAAACTCTCATCCCAGCCATCATCTGTGCTCTGTCCTTTAAGGAGGCAACAAACAAATAATGAAAGCATCCAGGTATTCAGAACACCGTATCTGAGCCTATCCATCTCAGTCAGCTGCCTTGCTTGGTTATGAAAATACAAATTGTAGGAGATGATGATATTTAGTAGTTTTACATTCAAGATACTGGAACGAGCAACCCCCACGCTTTCCAAAATGCCCCAAGATTTATTATTAGGGGTGGGGAAGAGGAAGATTACCATGAGCTGCACAATAGACTGGCTACTTATCTTGGAGCCAATCTGTGCTGCACAGCCAGTCTCTTATCACTACTGGAGGGTTCTTGGTAATGAATGTAATTTGTACAAATACGAGTGCTCAGTCTCTGTAACTTCAGCAAGGCAATGCCTGCCAGCATCAACACCACTTGGAGATGGTGTTGCTTGGATGCAGTGTTAACTATATCAATTCTTACCCTAACACTCTCTGCAAGACTTCTGCAAAATGACTTTGCCCACTTTGCTTAGAGAAATCTGTTTAAATCCCCCATTTATTAGAAATTACTACCAGAGCTGGACTACATGTAGCAGCAAATGCTACTGTTGTTAGGGTAGAAGCATTGAAATTTATTAAAAATATAAAGAGATTCACCAGAGAGCACATGCTAGCCACAGAAAACCCAGGGCACATTGCAGAAATGGAAGCTGTATTTTTTACAGGCAGCACGCAGGGTATTCAGCACCATTTCATTTGCTTTACAGTCAATACTATTAAACACTATGAAATGCCATCATTTGAAACTTTCAGTTTGTTAAATGGCTTGGAACAAATGCGTGCGTGGGGAAGACTGCTGGCCACATTGCACAGAGGCCACTGCTGTCCTGGTAAGACACAAAAGGGTCACAGTTCAAGTTTGTCATATGACAACCCTGAAGGATCCAGGGAAAAGATAGCTCCGCAATGCAGCTGCCAGCACGGGTTGAAAAGGAGGTCAGTCCAACAGGATGCAGCAGAAGGCCTGAGGCAATGTTATAAATGAAACAAACCCCAAGGGTTTGCAGTAACCCAACAGCAATGTCCTTTATAATTCAAAGAACTTTATTGAGGCGAAGTATTTTCTCTCTAAATATAAGTCATTAGACTAGAAGTCTTACCTTTAAAAAGACGCCAAACAAAGCCACCTCAATCCTGTTCACTCTTACAAAAAGGAGACAGACAGCACAAATCCCCCAGCCCGCTTTGGAAGCTGTTGTAGCTGCAAGATGCTACAACAGGGCAGAAGCACCAAGCTGCCCAAGTTTGAGACAAGAGTTATGGATTTGTTTATTCTAAAATTCTTACCCATCATGCCCAGTGCAGAGACATAGTGATATTATGCTGTAATACCACATCCAAAGTCAAAGCTTATCCTGGGCTTCTGTTTACTAAGAGAGCTATTCACAGTTCTAAGTTTCCCACAGCATCACTCTGTCTTATCAAAGCTACTGAGCACAGCATTTCAGGGGACAGGGAGCTCCTTGACAACCAACAGTTCCCACCACAAGTTAAAAGAAAGTGTCCTTCTTTCAAAAAACATGACGGTTTAAAATTAAAGAAGCCAACAGATAGCCTAGGTCATTCCAGTCCAGATAGGGACATCCTGGGGAACCCACTTTTAAGTGAATGTATACAGTGCTGAGCACTATTTCCTGTTAGCTACTGTCTTCCATAGCTGTATTGAAACACTGGTTTTTCCTGGTTTTGTTTTGGAATTTGGATCAAGCAGTGGTCCAAGATCTGCACATCCCAAAGAACCATCACAGACACCTCTGTTAATGTCCAAGACTTTACTTAAGAAATGCCCAGCTCTGAGCTCTCAAGCTGACACAAGTGACACTTTAGGGGAGGATCCTCTGCTGCTCCACTTGAACCAATTCCTATTGGGCAGGAGGTCAACCTTGTCTGGCCCTAGGCAACAGTCAATAATCCTCTCCTTCAGATCTGACCTACCCCTATCTCAAAAGCACAAAGCTTTTGAGACCTGAAAATCACCAGCCCACTCCTTGCTCCCAGACATCTCTGTTATGCTCCTCCCATTCAGGCAGCAACCACTTGCATCTTGCTGTTTTGGGGGATTCTTCACTGCTAGTCTTCAGCATACCCCAAGACAGCTTTGTCTATTAATAGGGGAAAAGAGCTCCCTATTTCAACCAGGTCACAGACAAGTACAAAGATAAGCAAATAGAAAATGCATCCCTGTAGAATCAATTCTAGCAAAGGGTACTGCAATCAGCCTGCATCCTCCTTCTGCAGCATCTAATTATTAGTGCTCTAACTAGCAACTTCTTTCTCACTTTTTTTTTTTTGTTACATTGAAGTTCCTGCCTTTCAGTAAATCCTCACCACCCTGCCTTCCTTCCAAAAGGGAAATGGCACAGACATGCAGCCCAGGAAGGCCAACTATCCGTGAAGATTCTACCAGTCAGCCTGGGTATCACAGCTGACAGACCCTGTTTGTAAGCCAGGTAAGGCACTACAGCAGTGTAACTGCACCACTGTAAACCACCCTTCTCAGCACTGAGACCACAACTGGCTTAAAATCAGCCCCAGGAGGTCACAAGCCCTGCTTTGGAACTATCCTCAGAATTGAGCCCAATCTGCAACTTTTCCACAGCAGCACACTGTCAGTCACCCTTAGGGCCTTTTATACACACCTGACAGAGATCAATTACACTCACTGGTCGTGGCGGCAGAACACATTGTGGTGCTCCTGCTGTAGTGTCAAGCTGTTGAACAGCCACTTTAGTTCAGAGGTTGCTCTGGAAACCTGTTTAAAGATCTCTAGAGCTCTCTCCAGTGGCTGGATGGAGAATTAAATACCAATTCTGTGAAAAGTCAAGAGTGAAGTTAATACAGAGCCACCACTATCACCTTACTTCTAGTCTGTGAGGTATCTGGAGCTTGGCATCTGCAAGTCTGGATCATGGATACCGACAAGGATTTCAAAACTGCTCAGAGCTATTCTATAGGCCCTGACACAATGCTCAGAGAGGTCTGCAGACACCTTCCTCCCCACCAAGTTCCAGTCAGGTTCAGCAAGCTGTTCCTCGTGGAGTACATGCTCCCTTCCCAAATTCAATGACTTCACACCAACCAAAATTCAAAACTTTAAACTCTTGGGAGGGAGACACTCTAAGGGAGAAAACTGTTCAGTCAAATGTTAAAAGTCAATCCAAGAGTTCTCATTTCAATTTTTGGTGTGGCATAAACATATCACAGTCTCAGACCCAAGATCCCAAGAGAGCAAACTGTTACTGCAGCTCTGCTGCACATTATAAAAATATCACCAGCAGAAGGAAGCAAAGTCATGAGACACTTTTCAATGACATCTCCATACACTGAAAAATGACAGCTGTGTGCAGCAGAGATGTTGCTGAGAAGTGGTAAGAGCTAGTGAATGAAACATCCAGGTTCAACCCCCATCTCTGTCACGTGTGGTCACACTGAGATCAGTGGTATCTAGTGTATGCTGTACTTGGTTTCCCAGCTGTAAAACACAGAACACATTCCTATCTCATAGGAGGAAACAAGGGTTAAAAAACCATTAATGCATTGCGTTCAAGCACTTACCTGAGTCTCCTCCAGCAGCCAGAGGGAAAGGAACAGACCCTGTCAAAATTGTGACATTTTTGCTCGTACACACAAGTGTCTAATCTAGGCCAGAGAAAACAAAGTGAAAGAAGTTGATAGCAGTTTGGTGGCAAGCCAGCCTACTGATGCTGCCTATTCTAACAACCCTCAGTCTGACAGAAATATTCCCACATTCACAACACTAAAATATGACATAACTCAGTATTTATATGCTTATTTTTTAAAAATAAAGTTAGTTGTGTTAGGTTGGGGTCTAGAGATTTTATTTTTTTTTTAACCTTATAGACCATTAGGGCAGCTCAAGCCAATGGATGAAAGACTCAGATCTCTATATCCAGACTGCTTCTTGTGCAGCTGAAAATGAAAGTGTATTTATGATGTTATCTGCAGCCTACAAAAAAGCCTCACAGAGCTGTCAGATCTATATAATAGAAAACTCCATTCAGTTACACATTTTTCTTCAGATTTCATTGCAGCATTCCTACAAGTCCTTTCAAATGTAGGCAACAACATGTTTTACATATTGAAACAAATTACTGTGAATGCAATGTCAGATTATTCACTATTATGCCCAAGATTCATGTACGCATGTCACTTCGTATGGGTACATCAGATGCTTAATCTGTACCTGGAGGTAATGAATCCTATACAAATATGTCATATTAGTTAACAGACAATTATTAAGCTGAAATTTCCTGGCTCTTTGCCACATCATTTTAAGCAATGTATTGTCAACTAAATTATAAATCTCTTGACCCTTCACATGTCATCAACATTTGTGTATTACCAATATGTTCAGCCTAAAGCTACAATGCAATTAGTCATTTAAATTGCAGATATCTTTCACATATAAGAAGAATTAAGTTCATCTCTAGCACAGAGAAGGCACGATATGGGCCAGTGAACTATATTTCTGAAGTGTGTGAAGAGTTGAGAATATTTTTGCCTATTTACATGGGGGAAAATATTCAGATCAAGTGTATGGCCTAGACTGACAGGCGCCAGGAAAATCAGCATAGAAACTGAAACTCTTCAGCTGACAGAGCTGTGCTTTGTTAGGTCTTGAAACAGGTAACTAAGACTCTGAAGACATTTTATAATTGCAGTAACTTCAGGTCCCTTCTTCCCCAAAGGTATGACCATATCATAGACACTTCAGTTGTCCAGAAGCTCAAATAAGAACTAGAAATTGAAATCAAGAGTCTGCATACATTAAGCATATGCAAAGTAGGAAAAACCTCACCCTCCAGTATCACTTAATACCTGTGGACTGGGGGAAGGGGTGACAGAGACAGAAAGAGACACAGAGAAAGTGAGGGAAACCACTGAAGTGTAGAAACAGATTTTGTAGCCTGGTTATAAGCATCTACTTATATATAACTAGCCCAATTGGAAGTGATTGCTTTTAAATTAATTTTATGCAGCTTCGAAGAAAATACTTTAGCAGATTATCGTGTACTCATGCCAAAGACCAGGCAGTGGCCTCACTGCACAGGGAGCTGTCATATACTACAGAGCCAATTCATGCCTTTAAATTCACACTTGGACACAGTCATGTCCTTAACACCAATACTGAAGCTGATGAATTGCGTTTAGGGTGTTCCCTCATCAGAAGAGCTTATGGCCAAAAAGTGGCAGTAGCTTCTACAGTTACCACTTACAAGAGCATAAACCTCTTCTGGAAATGAAAAAAAAAAAAGAAAAAAAGAAAAAACAAGAAAAAAAAAAGCCATTGGATTGTCACACACCAGAAGAAACAAGTCATGTCTCTTCCCAGTCACTTGGAAGAGTTGGGTTTACTTCCATTCTGCATAAAGAACTTGTTGCTCAAAGGCTTAGTTCTTCCTCCATCAACCTAAAGAACATTTCCAAAGCTTAAACAAGCACCGCGTACAGAATATGTTTCATCAACATGCATACCAGCATCCCAGAGTTGTAAAGCAAGAAGGGTAAGTGTAAGTTCTGCTAACAATGATCAGATGTGGCAGACACAAGAGAAGATTACAAGCTCATTTCCTCCACCCACAGTCAATACTAAAAATGGAACAATGACCACTGTGGTAAACAAAGCATTTCTCCCATTTTTGCTTGCCAAACTTCTTTGCAGAAGGAGAATGCAAGTGTGGACTGCCCTATTAGATGTGCACAGCCCTGGAAGTATCACATTATTTTAAGTATGTTCACCAGGGCTAAGAGTCTGACAGAAGGAAGTACTTGAACGGCTCTGCACTGACCACAGCATATCAGCTGCATTATGTAGTTATGCAGCAACTACTTGCAGTAGCTTAAGTTTCCAGAGCAAAGCCAGACTATCTGTGACACTAACTAACAGAGCAGCCAGTCTTGGCAGGGGACAGAACAGACACAAGCAGTATCTGGAAGGAAGAATCTCCTTTGCCATTGGATCTGGCAAAAAGAAAGAAAAGAGATGAGATGTACACCCAAGTCAGTCAGTGGAACCTGGAAGAAAGCAAGTGAAGAACTCAGCACCAATAGCACTTTGGGGCAGGAAAAACTGCATCACTTCTAAGTATTTAATGTGTTATTATGGAGCCAGAAAAGTAATGCAAAGCAAGTAGTCTACCCCAAAAAATTACATAGAAGTGCAAGTATCCCACTAAGTTTTCCTATACAAAGTAGAAGTGCCCAACCACAGTACTCAGATGACAATCATAAGTGTAACAGCCAGTCTTCTGAGTCTACTTCCAGAAATATCTGTAGACTTTTTTCCTCTCTGTTGCATGATTCTGCACAAATACACAGCTCATGGTTCAAGGCCAAAGATAACCTTGCACCCAAGACACCTCTGAATAGAAGGAAAGGAAGTTTAAGGACTCGGAACTGTAGTCTCCAAATTTCTAAGATCCCAGTTACAGTGGGAATGAGACAAAGCTGTTTCCAAAAGGCTTTGTCAAGAGAAAAGCAGTAAAACTTAATAAAAAATATTAAAAAAAATCCTTGACTGTTTATCAGCACTGAAAACATTATGGGATGTGTTACCAACCAGTAAAAGCTATGAAACAGAACAAAGAATTGGGAAAAGGAGTCTGTGGTTTCAAGTTTGTTTTAGAAATATCCTCCCTTCCCAAGATGAGTTAGTTTTCAATTCTACTACCCTTTAATTCATTACTGTTTACCACATGCCCTCAAACTAGGGGAGGAGAAGAGGTGGGTAACAAACAAACCCCAAGACACATATAAATCAAATCCAAAGGCCTCTCCCCTTCATTGTATCCAAAAGCATCCAGAGGGATAAGAATGAAAGAGATTAAGATATTGCCACCTCTGGATTACAAGTAGCACAAATTAACACATTTTCACAATAGAGAGATTTTCTTACCAGGGCTTTCTCAAATTACTCTTTCTGAACAATACCATTCAAATGTTAAGTTGCAGTGAAGAGAACATGCAAAACCATCCAAACTAGTGTTTCCAACAAGAAAGGAAAAAGAATTCCCATTATATTGATGCCTTTCTTATTTTTTTTTTAATTAGGCCTAGAGCATTAGCCTTATTTTTTCATTCCATGATCATCATGGATTTGTCCCTACAGCTATTTCAACTTTGGAGATACATAAGCCATCATAGCAACATATAGATTATTATTTTTATATTGCTTTTAGGTCCTAATTAGTTGACAGGCACTCCTCTGGACAAGAGCTTCTTTCTGTACTTGTTACACTATGAGGTGATGAGGCTGCTAGCAAGCAGACTTCTAGCTGGAAAGCACATGCTTGTATCACCACATGTTCTAGTTACCACATTAAAATGACCCATAACAGGTCTTCTGGAAAGACCAAGTGAAGCACAATTTCAGACATCATAATAAGATGAGCATGCAGGAATCATGTGCTATCTTGGGAAAAAGACTTCAGAGGAGGAGCAAAGTTCGGTGCTGAAGTGTGGAGAAATAGAAAACGTCAGGCTGAAGAATCATCCCAGTTAAACACAAATAATCATTTGTGGATAAGTTAGCATACCATGCTCCCTAAAATGCTGGTGTGACCCTTCACATTTACTACAGCAGAAGGCAGCAGATCCAACCAACCCAGTCTGCTGAACTGAACTTTCCCATTATCCATTATGTTTTGCTACTGAATAAAGAAAGGCAAATATACGACAAATTTGCTTACAGAGTTTCACTTTTTTAATACATACTGTAACTAATTGTTTCTTCCCTGTCTGCCCAAATACCTTAGGGCTTCTGTTTGCATCAATAATTGCTTGAAACAATTCCTTTCCTTTAATTATTGCAGTAGGCAACCATAAAAAGAAGCTGTACAGAGTTGACAGGGCCATAGGAGACACAAACACTGTACAAAAAACATTATCCAAAGAAAGTTGAAGTCATAGTTAAAAATCTTAATCCAGTTAGCATCATTGATTTCACTCAATAATGTTAAATATCATTCATATTTAGGAATAACTTCTTCCATCATACCTGCCTACCAAGTTATTAGACTTTAAAAAAAAAAATAAAAATAAAAGGTCACAGGAGAATTATGCACAGATTTACTTGCCATTGTACAGTCTAGAAGTTCTGACATTTAAGATTACTTGGGAGTAAAGCTGTCTGTATTTTGTCTGTATTTGCAATTTGAAATGAGAAAGCATATCCTGCCTGTTTAAATTATTCTCAGACAGGTTGCCCAAAAAGATGATTTTAAAGATGCCCAAATGTGTATCAGCCTAAGGCCATATTGTACTTGCTTTCAGTTTCAAAGACCTCCTTTCATCTCTGAAGAATGGAATGTTGTTTACTGCTCAGGATGTTTTGCCATGTTATCATGAATGTATTACAAATGTTCTGCTTCTTGAACTAGAGAGTGTTTGTTAAAACCATTCTTAATTCTATATGAGAAGTCTTAAGCCTTTTATAAATCCTGCTCAGATATATTGGGACACTTAAAAACATTTAAATCTAAACATTCTTCTCAAGGATTGCTGTCCTGTGTAATTTCACAAAATAGTAAAAAAAAGGTCTGCAGAGAAATGCTTTTTGGTAGCACGAAGGCTAAGAACTAGGCTCTGGAATGTGAGCTTGCATGCAAGAAACAAAAATAGTTTCACTGTCAGAATTAGTTTCACCTCCTGCCCTTGCAAATCAGTATGGCAACCTATATGAGAAGCTGCTTAAAATACAGCAGGTAAATTTGTGACAATGGAATGTTATCAAGGTTTATGGTCAGTTTTAGGTGTGTCATGTCCACATTCTTTTAAAGTGGTAAAGTAAATAATGGATCACCAGCTTTCAACAGCAACACCGTTATCTGTCTCGCTTTGGCACAATCTCATGAAGCTTTTAATAAAGCAGACGTACCACAGATGATGAGAAATAACTGAAAAGTACTTAACAGGCAGACTTGTTAAATATTCAGAAACAAATCCGGCAATAATTATAGAAAACCACTACGAAGAACAGGAATGGTTACCTGATAGAAGCTTGGGGGAAGATGAGAAAAGGATGGGGAAAACTGTTCTTGTGCTAGACTGATTTTTTCAAGTTTTTCCAGTGGTATTATAAAAAAAAAAATAACCATACATTTAGCTTCATGTGAAAGTGCATTAAAAAACTTCAAAGAAGAGAAGCTGCTCAGAAGCTGTGAACACTGCTTTCTGCAGCTTGTTTAGAGACAGATTGCTTCCCTTCACTTGTGGTTAACAGGGAGTATTCAAAGACCTAATTCTGTATTCATGTCAGGGAGAAAATAAGTTAAAAATTCACTGAAACGAGTCTATTTCACCTGCTTAGTGAGGCCTCTTGTCACAGTTCAGATGAAGAAAAAAACTACAGGACAGATCCCACCGTCTCAGTTACGCTGCAAGTAACTGAGGACAAGGGCCTCCCAGACTCCACTATGCAAAAATGACGGAGTATTTTCAATCCTACCATCTATTTAAGCTTCCCTGACAACAAGAATGAAAGAGACTTAAGGTTCATCAGACAGAAATTTACCACCACTGACTCTACACAAGAGTTACTTTCCAGGCTCCTGCTCACTTGAGCAATATTGAGGCTTTGTGATAGAGGGGCAAAACTGCCAGTAACACTAATTTCTCTCATCTCCAGCAAAGATAGCAGAAGTAGGCTGTCCGTCTCCTCAGAAAGGACTTCTGCAGCCACAAAAGCTTCCCAGGTACCAGGAGCTGTTACTCTTCTGCACATTAATAGATTTGCTCAGAAAAGATTTGTTACAAGCGCTTTCAGTATTCAACGTGAGCCATAGAAGATGATCTAGCTCATTGCAGGAAGTGAACAGACTTATTTTCCACTTTTTTGGGAGAATCTAGCCAAGGTGAACTCACAGGATGTTTGAGAAGAGTGCCCATGCATTGTGCATGGATAAATGTCCCCAGTCAAATGTTAAATCAAGAGCCATTTCAAAAGTCATCTAAACCAGGCACTGTGAGTTCAACTAAGGGGCCATGACAACTACCCACTGTGGAAGCCACCACACCTTGGTTACCCTCCACTACAGATGAGAATTTCTCTGAGTAATTTCATTCAGTCCTTTACACACAGTCCTCTTATGTCTTTCCTTTAACAGTCTTTCCTTTAACACACAATTACATACTCTCATCAAATTTACCAGAAACAATCCTTTCAAGAACCTAACACACAAACTAGCTTTCTTCCAGAAGCAACAAATCATTTTGTGTGAGAGAATTCTCACTTCTTCTTACAGGGAAAGATAAAAGTAATTCAGTACGAAGATGTAACACCATGCAAGTCATTGTACCTCAAGCCCAGATCCAACGTTTGATGAATCCAATGGTCTTTTCTTCCTAGGTCCAATGGCTGCCAAAGCTGTGAGGTTGGCTTCTCTTTGTTGCATCTGTGCTAATTCCAACTGTTGCATCTAATTTAAAGAGGAAACATCTACATTAATTATGATACACATTATGTTAAAGGTTCTTTTTATAGCAGTTTCAGACAGCTCTGTAGCTCCTACAGAAACAATGTGTTTCACAGCATCTTTCCCCTCTTTCTGCTCACTTTTGACAAGTTCCAGTACTCAGTCATGCTTGGAGCCCTATGGAAAGCACTGTATAAGTAACATCTTTTATGAAGACCACACTGTAGTATCAATGCAGCCTTAACATGAGCCTTGCAGTTGCTTCCTTACCTCATAAGGTTTGTTGTTTCTGGTTAATAGAAATCTTGCTTTATGAAGCTGGATTAGTATTAAAAATGGAGGTTACCAGGTTATGTGATCTGGGCTTATTCTTATTTCAAAATCTCAATTCCTGACTGTACAAAAAAGATACCAAATTTCCTCTATCACCTGAATCCAGCACTTAATATTGCCGTTGTGAAACACTGTACTACCCAATTTAACATGATGCTGTTAGTTGACTGGTAGTCTTTCTTTTCCCAGTACATATTTGATATCTGAACCAAGGTAGAGACACACTGAATATTTATTTTCATTCACCTCCAAAACTGTTGAACACTAAGAAATAATTAAAAACAACCTTCACTGGATTGGGTAAACTTGGGATGGGACAGAAACTCACAGTAAAGAGAACTAAAATGTGGAGAAAAAAAAAAAAAAAGGAGTTTTATTCTTGTATATCGAGATACATTCTATTCAACAATTATTGATACCCAGTCAAGTTTGCTGACAGACTTACTGTCTTATATCATCCACCTTGCTAATAAAGCCACACTGCTTCCAGATCCACCAGCTGTCCAACTTGCAGCATGGGTGCAGAAGGAAGGCTTTCCAAACACAAACCTCTGGTTTGATGTCAGCCCTGGGATGATCTAGTATAGCTCTGTAGCCCATGTCCTCCCCATTCCCAGGACTTAGAAGATTGTTCAGATGGAGATTCTCTGCATGGATGTGCACACACATCTTAAAAAAATTTAAGTACAACCATACCATGGGTAAGAAAGCATCCAAATCTCCTCCCCTTCCCCACCATAAACCCAGTGAATTACCTGGACTTCCTGACCCAGTCAATACAGATATCCAGCTTACCAAGCTTGCAACACTATAATTTTGCTTGCTTTTCAGCTCTCAGAGATCCCACTTGGAGAGAAGAGCAGCTGATAACAACTGAGCTTGCCGCATCATGGTGTAAAGTCCCCCTACTTGCTACCACAAATAAAGTTGAATCCACAATAAAGAAAGACTTTAGGGCTCAGGAGGAGCGTTTTGAGGAAGAGAGGAGGTTTTGGCTGGGTGGTTTCTGGGTGGGTGTTGTTATAAGCGTTATCTTACTTCATATAAGTAGACTTTAGTGATGGTGGCAGCTTCACATCAAGTACTGCAGCAACTAGGCTATGTAATAAAAACAGTATTTCAGGGCAAGATTCCTAAAAGGACAGTGTTCCCTGGAAGACTCAAACTGCTCAAGGTTTTTCAGCAGAAATCAGGAAAAGCAAGATTTTAACAAATATATTGAGAATAGAGTTTTGGAGGGGGTTATATGTTTCAGTCTTGAAAACAGCACTATTTGCAAGTCATCTTTGATCACCCTATGTAGGCTTTTATTGTAGTAGTACTGCTTCACATAGTAGGACTTCTTCAGTGCTAGGTACCATCATTCACTTACCACACACACTATTCTTGCTTTTGTATGCAGTGTAAGCAATTAAAACCTTATTTATCAAAATTCACTCAATTCAGTCAGCTTGTTTTTTTATCCAAATATACAGGATTGCTTTCAAGAATACTTTACAGACTATAAACTTTCAAACTACTAGTACTTTGCAATTGTCTGAGGTTAACTCCAGCCAGTCTACTAGCATAAAATGTTTAAGATAAACTTTCCTTTAATCTCATATATAGATTGAATCTTGTATCTTTATATTCAGTAACACACTCCAGCCAATCAGAGATGGGGGAAAGTGAAAACAGATTAGAAGTATCTCACTTCTCTCTCAACCCTACAAAACACACACCAACCAGCTGTACTGCAGTTAAACTTGTGGCTGCTGAACACCTCTGGCTTGAGGCAGCACTGAAATAAGCCCCTCCCTCATTTTTACCGCTGCTGTTGATGGGCAGCCACAGTCAAGTGTGAGGACAGAGCTATGAATTAAATACCAAGAGGACTTTGGGCTGGCATCAGCATGAGGTGGAGGGGACTGGGCAGGTTGAGGCTCTCATGGTGGAGCATCAGGATGCAGCTCTGGTTGAGGACTGGGCAGTGCTCTGGCACCTTCACCGTTTACTCCGTGGAATTCAAGAGGACCAAGTGTGCTGCTGGCACAGACACACTGCAGGAGGGAGCAATGCTGCTGGAGGGCAGTGCTGGCAGAGGTAACAAAGGAGAGGATGACACTTGGGGGACTGTATAAAAAGGATGTGCTTTCTAGAAATAGAACTGATGCATGTTTGACCAGGCAGTTCCCCAAGACAATTCTGGAATCACACGTCATTATCAACATCTGCTCTCTCCAATACATTTTCCACCTCCTAGCTAGTTAAAGGATTTTTCAAATCATACAAAATCTCACCAGGGGTTTGGACCAAAAGAAAAAAAAAATCATAGTCTTGTTGCGTTCTACACATCTCAGGGATTTTTCTGAGAACATAATTAAGACAAATGAATTTAAACACTCAATTTCTATAATGGACTCAACAGATCCCCATTAAGCAATATGGGCAGGCATCCAAATTGCCCTGCTGAAGCCAGCAAAATCATCTTTTCATCGAGTTTTGTTCCATTAAAAATTGCAGATTAAATGTCTAAACATTGTGCGAGCAGTTAAAAGCACAGGATAAGGAGAAGACAGGCAGATAATGTCAAGGGAGACCCAAGGATACTGGCTGGCTAACTACTGCCAGATTTTCCTAAACAAGATTAGGAAAGAGCAAGAGGTGACTACCTGGAGTCAAATCTTTCTTTAACAGTTAGTTTTGTAGCACCGAAGTTAGGGAAGAAAGATCACTGCAGTAAGGGACAGTATCAGAAGTATATACATTTTATTAAAATATAACAAAGAGAAGCAGCATAGTTTCTCTTCTAGAGGTCAGTTTTCTTAACATTTATGTCCTTGAGCATAACAGGATACAAAGAGAACTGTCACACCTATGTGAAATCATACCATCATACCCATATTGCAAGCAGGTGTATCTTGAAGACTGAAGTGTCTGATGGCAATTCCAGAGGAGCAGGAGGGAGCTGCACCATACATCAGACCCCCAAACTAGCTGGCTGCCCCTCAACCTGACCTACTTCATCTGCTGAGAGATGCTGCTCTTCCACCACAACACAAGAACCCAACACATGCTCTATTCAAAATTCGTTCCCCAGGAAGGGCATTAAGAGGGGATGGGTTCCAGGCAAGTGGCAAATGAATGTTCATGCTTCTTTTCTCCCCCTTTCTGATTTCACATATGCTAAGAATTGCAGTACAAAGAGTTCTAAAAACCTGTGTATAAAGATCAAATTGCTATGAAAACGTCTCAGAACTTGTAAAATAGTCTTTGTTGCTGCTGGCCTTTTTAATAATAAAAATAGGGTTTAAAGTCTGGTCTTGCAGGAAGCAGGAATCTCTAGGGTGACACAATAACCATTTTAGTTAATCTGACCTGCAGCAGAAATCAGGAAATAAGGTATGTTTTAAAGTCCTTCCTTATAGTGAAATGGCATTTGCAGCATGGCTGTAATCACACAAAATGAAAGGTTTTAAAATTGACCTCTCTGTTCTTCACTCAATCCTCTGAGAAAACTATTTCTTTTCCTGCTCACAGAAATTCTCTCACTTATGTCTCATACCCCACATTTCAGAAAATACGCAAAATCTATTTTTACTATTACAGCAATGACATTTTTGAGGCACTTTAAGATTAAAAAATAAATTTCAAGTTGTATGAGAAGACAAGAAGTACTTCAGCTATGAGATGCTGAAACTTTTACTTAAAGCAATACTGCAGATTGCTTTTAAACTCTTTTGGTTACAAAGTACATGATAATGTGGTTGCCTCCCTTATCAGCACCTCAATAGTGCAAGTTATGCAAATATTGACACTATCCCTAAAGAGGAAGAATCCCTTAAACACAACTGATGAAAAGTGTACACTGCTAGAAATAAAGTCAGCGAATCATGTGTACAGCAGAGGGTGGCTGTATTATCAAAGGTGGGGGGGAAAAAAGGAGTATTATCTGGCTGAATTCAAGTTCACCTTGGAAATGGAGTAAATGAAAGCCTTTGTGTCTGGTCACAAAGTACCCAGGACAGGATTCAGGTATTTGATACAAGCTTTCACAGAAGATAAAGTACATGAAACACTTGCTCTCTAGATTCTCAAAAAACAATTTTACCAGGGAATGTTTTTCTACAGGTAGAGATGAGATCACCTGTTTTAGCCAGGGCTCACAGAGCAGTAACAGGACTGAGGTTAAAGAAAAGCCAGACAGGCAGCCCTTGCCTAGCAGATGACACGCCAGCATTGTGCTGGCATGAGAAATTCATACCACTGGCTGTTTCTGCAGGCACTTCCATATACAAAGTACTAGGAAACAAATCTGAGGAGCAGAGAAAAAAAATCTCTCTTCATTTGATTGCTAGAAACTCATGCCTGGGGAAAAAAAAGTTAAAAAATTGTCTTGGCAATGCAATAACAAATAAATACAGCCCCATGGATGTAAATGAGCTCAGAAGAAATGCTGGCAAGACAGATGTGGCTAAACACCACTATTTTGGACTTGGTTATAATTAATATAAGAGAAAGACTTAAAAATGTATGTACAAGATACTGGCTTTAATATTAAGTAAAAAGTGGGGATGTCTCCACATATGACATTACAGGCAGACAGAGTACAGGACAGATTAAATAAATATTTAAACTAATAGAAGAACTGGCAGGAAAGGAAACCAGGGAAGGCTGAAGACAACTTAATGTATGCCTACGGGTTATGTGTGCTATCCAGCAATAAGTACATCAGGAGTAATAAAAGCACTAAAGTAGATGAACAAGAATTTGTATAAGACTTGCAGGGGGAAAAAAAAAGAAAGGAATATAAGCATACAAAAGAGACAGAAACTCCCAATCTTATCAGCTTCCACAATAAAGAAACTAAGTAATAAATTAACAAATAATAAAATTCAAAGTAAGTCAAAGAAACTGTGACCAAATTTCAATGTCTACCTTTTTCTAGCTCACATCTGTGAAAGAGAAACCTCAGGACCTATCTGAGCCTTTTATTGCCCTTTACTTGTGCATTTTTAAAGAACTAAATACTGAGGTACCTTTTTAGTGGGTCCACTTATCCCACTGAAATTACTTTTCTCTTTTTTGTATCCATTGTCTCTTTTTGACCAGCTTTTTCAAGCAAGGTTTCACTGGGTTTCATTATGTCCTCTGTTTAGTGCTTTGAAAGTTGCCTACTGCTCTCAGTCACTTCTTTCTTCATTGTCTTTGGAAGAAAGAACTGCAATTTTTTTCACATTCCCTTTAAGCATTTTAAGGAACTTGAGAAGAAAATGAAAAATAAACCTTAAAATCTGCTTTCAATCCCAAGCCTCTCACACTGGCTGTCATAAAGCTCAATGAGCATTACTGCCTCCAGTCTCTACCTTTCCTATACAAAATTTTCTGCCCTACAGGTTGAATGCGGCTGAATAGCAGACTTCTCATATGGGGGACATTCTCTGAGGAAAACTGACACTTGGAGGCTGCATATTTAAACATTTACCATCCTCTCCTCTTGCCTATAATGCAATTTCTCTTCTTGCAATTGCTTTCTTTCAAACTATTTTAATTAGCCATACAATTAGTTTCCACTGACTCTTCCCTCTGTTGTAATTTAGATTTAACAGCAGAAAGGCAGAATACCATGCACTCTTTGAAATGCAGTCCTGACTTATAATAGAGCTGTATGTAATGCTGCAGATTTCTTTCAGGTTAATATCCCGCATACCTGCTTCAGTGGCACAACAGGCCCTACTGTGGCTGTGTCCCCCAAGACCAGCTGCTTTGTCTAAGAGGGTGCAATAAAATGCTCTGTAGAACAACAGAACATTTTTCCAGGATAGCCATGAAGCAATTACCAATAGGAGAAGGGGAAAAATGATATTTTGAATTGGTATTTCACATTTCCTAATATATAATTAACTCCACACAAGGAAAAAAATCCAGGGCACAGTGACTTCCTGACTTTTTTTGCCCATTAGTGATAGAAAGTTCCTATGCATGGGAGGGTGTATTGCCTTTTACCAGTTTTTTTGTTTACTTAACCATTATTGGTACATTTCTGTGTCTTCTAGGACACTTGGAACATGATTTCCTCTGTGAAATACCGTCAGCTTGCCTTACTTGGAGGGAAGTTCTTGGGTGGCATATTGCAACTGGTTATATGTCCATTCTCTGTCTCTTAGACAAACTGAGAAAAAGCTATTTGCAAATCCAAGAACATGCTTAATGGAGTTTTGCGGGGGGGCTGTTTTTCACTAAAGATAGTTGTTATCTTTCAGGCAGATGGTTTTAGGGTATTCGATGCAGTGTCTCATCTGCTCTTTTCTTACATTCCTTCAAAACACCAGTATGAGTGTCACAAACACACATTTGGTTCATTTTGTAGCTCACCCAATAATCTAATATGTAGTGGAATTTCCATTTCTGATTTTCTACAAGACTTTTAAAACAACAAATCTCTGATGATTTCCCTTTGTAATTTGCGAGGCTATATTGCAGCTAATAAAATTTATGCCTCTTTGAGTATCATGGTTTGGTTTTTGTTTTTCAAAACATGCAGAAGCAGGTAAGAAACACTACAAAACAATCAAGATAAAATGAACCAGGTAATTAAGCAGAAGTTCTTAGGATGATGCTGAAAGCTCATAAAAAAAAGTCAATTGATCACAATGAGGTCTTGTTTTGCTTAGAGCATCCTATACTCGCTTTTTTGAAAGGTTATGGTACACTTCTGCCCTGCCACAAGAGTGGTCTTAAATAATTTGAATGATTGGGTCCAGAAGACTAGATAGAGAAGCAGCACAAGAGGAAAAAGAACACGAACAGCTTGAAAATGTGAGTTGGAGGTGGTAGGGCAAGCAGAAAAGAATCAAGTTACAGTAACTTGTTACCTGGGAATGTCAGAGGAAATAAGGGAGTTAGAAGGTTATATGAGACAAGAAAAAAAGATGGTGATTATTGAAAAGATACTATGGAACAACTAAAATTCAGCCATTACTATGTGAGGCCCAGAACACACTGGAATCATGCTGGCTCTCTTTGTTTGATGTTTTCTACAGGGGTTGTTTTGTCTCTAAAAAAACCCTAGGGTTTACCATTTTCCTCCCAGTCAGCTGATACTTAAGGTATTAAATTTTCTCAGCATCCCATCTACTGCCATCTTGTATCTGTGTCAAAAAATGCACGAGTGCGTCAAGCAGGCAAGAATAAGGGAGTGGAAGATCTGTGCAGTCGCAAGTTTTCTTGGTTTGAAAGGCAGGTGTTTGTTAAGAAAGGCAGAAGCCTTTCTTGAAATGGAGAATGTAAAACCCCTCCCTCCAAATTATTATAATTTTGAAATTAAGGAGCTCTCAGGCAAAGATATGGGAATAGGAATAACAGTTCTTTACTAAGAAAATTAAAAATAAAGTAATATAAAAAGAAACCAACNCTGCCCCACCTGATTTTAACAGATGGTCATAGAATACATACTTTGGTTACATCTTGCTTTGCAAGCCAAGACACAAGTGAACAGACCTGCTGAGAGAGCAAGGAATGGGGCAGGCAGGCAAATCTGCTGTCCATCGGGTGCTTGCTCCATACACTCCTTCCCTTAGCTCAAGATGCAGCTGCTCCCCTTTATGCACTGACAGATGCTGCAAGGTGACACAAGGTAAGAGCAGGGATAAAGGTGGCTACCATGGAAATAAGCAAAGATGCTCTCAGTAAAATACCTGTTCACCTGCTCAACCCCAAGCAGGTATCTTGCCTAGATACATTCTGAAAGGTTTGCCCAGGCTCAGCCTTAAGCTTCCTTAAGGCATACTACAAAAGCACACTCACTTTCGAAGAAGATGGACAGAAGTACAAAGAAATTGGGAAAAAATCCTTCACCAAAAGGCTTGTCAAGCATTTTAATAGGCTGTCCTAGGAAGTAATTGAGTCACCATTCTTGGAGGGATTTAAAAAATACTTAGATATGGCACTTAGGGACATGGCTTAGTGATGGTCCAAGACTTGGCAGTGCTGAGCTGTTAACAGTTGGGCTCAATGGTCTTAGAGGTCTTTTCCAATCTAAATTATTCTAAGGGATGAGAGTTTATATTTAGAATTATAGTACACACTGTTTAATACTGATGTTTTTACAGGTCTTATGGGATGCATTATTCATATGGCTGGCTTGCACATTTGACAGTATCCTACACCTACTCAATTTAGGAAAGCTCATTTCAGGAAAGGGGATGAAGCCACAGATAAACTATAAATACAGCAACAAGAATCACATCGACTGAACATTTTCTTTGTAACTGGAAGCACTGTAGAAAGTAGAACAGGAAATAGCAGAAACGACCTAAAAAAAGTTATGGTTTAATAGTGCAAACATCAGGGACAGTGACAGGACTGCATCCTCTCAGTTTGAAGAGGCAGATAAGGCAGAATGAAAAACAGGGGTAATTTACCCAGACTGCAGGAACGCCACTGCACAAAGAGCTGGTCCATGAGGAGAGCAAGGACAAAATTCCTGAGTGCACAAAGCAGCAGCTTGGGGCAAGCCTTGCAGCTGTCTCAGAAGGCATGTGCACTTTCCATAGGTATTAAAATCTGCTGAAACAGGTGAAAGAGGGAAATAAATACAGACTTAATTCATGGCAAAGTACATAGGCTAAGAATATAGGAAAGTAAATTACTTAGCATAGAGGAAGTTTGAGGCAATAGGTCATGCAAAAAGGATGAAAAGGTCACAGCAATTATGTATAGCCTTTTGGATAAAAGAATCCACTGCAGAGTCTCTGGATGTACTTCCAGCAATGTTAAGATGTTGCTTCCAGCTACTGGATGACAGCACATCCTGGATTTATAAGTATTCATTGTCAGGATGTACGCCCTGCATTTTGGGAAACTTTGCTTTAGAACATGCTAGAGTGCCATCACTCCACACCCTCTCCTTCTCTCAGGGGGTCACCATCAACATATAAAAGACAGCTGTGAAGAAGGCAGGTCCATATTAATTCTTAAAGAACTATAAGCAGACAATCAGATCAGGCTTTCAGCAGACACTCAACCAGAGTGACCTGGAAAGGATCTGATATCAGCTGACAGAAGTATCAAAGTTTCCAAGTTTGGTTCCTTAGCAGCAGACTATAACCACAACATGACAAGACAGACAAGGGTAAGCCATTTCAAGCCTTCATCACACTGTACACCATGCTTCTGTGTTACCAGTTTTAGTCTTGAGATATTTGTTGATTTTTATTTTGCTCTTATTCTAGTCCTATTCATGCTCGCACTTTTTCAATGCAAATGTGTGCTGACCAGTTTTCTCCAAACTGTCAATGAAGTGCTAATTTTTTCCAGCTGCATTTGCTCTCATTTCCACTCAATCCTGAGATGGTCTCAGATGAAAAAGTACCACTGGCACTCATTCTCCACAGAACAAAGCAGCAGGACAGAGGGCAAATGAATACCAACAAAAAGATCTGTGTTGCCCCAAGAGGCACATCTGCCTCTTCTTCTTTTGGTGGAGCAGTTGGAGACTCACTCTGGGAGCAGCACAGCATGGAGAAACACGCAGGATAAAGAGTGATGCAGGTTGTGTTAGTCTGGCACAAGATGAGATGTACTGAAGGAGGGGAATTCAAGACATATTAGAACACCAAGCACTAAACTTAGATGCCTTCTCTGCTCTGTTGGCTCCTTTTTTTGTACACCACAATGCCACTTTTTAAAAGAGATCTCATGAAAAATATCAATGAATCTAACCTAACCTTGTGTTCTAAATATGCAAACCACAGAATATTTTTCATCATCTTACAATTATTGTTTAGAAAACAAGAAAAAAGAAGCTGTGTAAATGAATTACTTTGCAGTCTTTATTAAAAGAAAGTACATCTAGAAACGATCAGATGATGCAGAGGTGAAGTCACCTACAAAACAAGACAGATTAGCATCACCCACTGATTGTTGATCCTAGTGGCACTAGAGGGCAAACTGGGAACGGCTTTAGGGCAACTTTGTACTCACAGTTTGTAGGAATGAAGAAAGAGTTGTAGGCAGAAACAAAGAATTAAAAGAGAGATAGTAAAGCAAGTTCCTTCTCTCTCATTTTACAAATTTTGTCTACTATGGTGCAAATCCAGAGCATTGATTCAAATACTGTTTTACTGGATTTTCATTTGTTTTGCCTGGGCCCCTACATTAATCCAAACAATAAGGGCCTTTAAAGCATTCATAAATAACCTGCTGCTGCTGGCACCTAGGAGCCAAGTGCAGCGATGTTAAGCAACAACAAATTTCATAGTTCAAGAGGCACAGTTAAGGAAAAAGGTTGCTCAGAAAATCACTCTCATTTAGCACAAAGATCTTTAAAAATTGCATGAAATCAGTCAAGTAACTATAGAAACCAATTTCTTCAGCTCTGTATCACACGTCTCACACCTCAATTGTCTTTATTATCGTCTGCTGTCAGATCCTTAATCAGAAATGTGAACAGGCTTGATGATTTATTCAGCAGGGACAAGAATCTGTAGGTCAAGTGAAAAATTTCACACACACATACACACGCACACACATCTTCAACCTTAGGTACTTTCATTTCATTCTGTTCCCAGTAGCTCTGGGGGCAACTCCAGTGAGATCCAATATTAAGGCTCAATTAAAATAAGCTCCAATTAGTGGAGCTTTTTTCTCTCAGGCTAGAAAAGTCAGGAAATGGATATTGGGAAATGTAAAAAGTCAGCTACTGAGAGGAGGCTGCAGACATAAATGAACTTATTTGTTGATTTCTACAGTTGCTATGCAGAGGCCTCTGGGAGTAAAAGCTTAACCAGTCTAAGCTATAAACTAAAACCCCTGCAGCTAAACATGAACTGTGTGAAACAAGGGCTCCATTCCAGAACAGAAAACTGCTGGGCCCAGAAAATTAAAAGCCAGAGGCGTTTTCCATTTAAAACTAAATCCCAGTACCGCCTCCCAGCCAAAGAATTATAAGCAGTATCAGATTTACAAAACGAACAATTACCCTGGAAAAATGTAGCCTATTGTACAGTCCCAGATGCTAAATCTCAAAGTTTCTATTTTTTTTTTTTTTAATCCCACATTATATTCCTACCAAGTGTACTGCTGCAGTTTACAAAGGACTGTTTCGAGACAGGACTGAAACTGCAAAAATAAAATGTTAAAAAAAGAGAGCTCATAATTCATTGACCTCATTTGAAGCACTGCCCTTGCCTGTGGCAGTTCCTGTCCTTCCCCAAGGCCTCTGCAAATGGTATGCAGCAGCAAAATAAACCCTGACCTAATTGCCAGGACAGGGCTGCCAACCTTCTCTCAACACACAAAGGCAAGCATGGTAACTGGAAAGTCCTACCTCTTTCGCTTTCTGCTTTAACCGCAGTTGCTCTGGATCTTCTTTATTGGAACGGCTCTACCAAAGGAAGAGGAAAAACATTGAATAGAAATTACTGACGTCCAAACACCATCCTATCTGTTAAATATTTAATAAATGACAGTTTTCTCTGGTGATTGAAAGATTTAGCTCCAGGGGTGAATGCCTCAATCCAGACTGGTTTCCATCCCCCTCCACGCACATACGTGCGCACCCCTCCTCATCTGGGCCGGCTGCCTCTGCTCTAGCCAGAGGCAAGATTAAGCTGAAAATGATGCTAACATTGTCAGTCAGGTCCAGTCTAGGCATGATGTTGTTCATGTCAGCAGCAGACACTTAAAAAGGACAGGAAGTATAGGAAAGAAAAGGAGTTGTATTCATACAAGCACAACACAGTTCGTTCAACTCTAGATTAAGCTTCCACCCAAGCGGCTCCAGAATCTGGCTTGAAACAAAACCAAAAGAAAAGAATCAACAGAAGATGGTCAAGTCATAGCTGATGGAGCAACATCTACTGTTGTAGTTTTCCTTTCCTTCTCTTCTGGAGGGGAGGGAAGAGAGAAGAAACTTATTCTTGTTCTAGCAACAGCTCCATCAGGGGTTCATGGATGCTGTGGTACCATCTCCAAGGCTAGACCTCTGAACTTGATTACAGAAAACAAATACACCTGCAAGAGTGGTGGATCTCACCACGTTTCTCTTTCAGAAGCGAAGAGAGACACAGGAAGGAATATTTATAGATTTTTACTTAATTTTGACCAGTAGGAATAATCTCAAAAGAGGAGTTTATCCCACGACACATTTCAAAGAACTCTTGTGGACTTTTTAGAAAATGTAAATAGGTTAAATAATTTTCTGTATAGCCCCAACTGTCCTAAACATTATAGATTTTCAGTGACAGGGTTAATGGTTAAAGCATTAAATGGTTATCTAAAGCAGAATTAGGAGAAACCTGAAGATGGTCACCAACCTAGAGGACATGACTACTTCCTTGGAAACCTAGAGTCTTACCTTGGCTGCTCGAAGCAACATTTCACGTTCCTCTTCATCTTTTCTCTGTTTTTCTAGGTGATCGAGCTTCTCAAGAAATCTCAGTTGTGCTCTGGTGTCACTACATACGATGTACTTATCACTTCCCTGAAAAAAGGAAGTTTGTTACAGACAACCAGGAGCTAATAAACCTAATGGGAATAATCTGAAAAGAACAACACTATTTTTCAAAGCACAAAAGTGTGGGCTGTTTTAGAAAGACTTCAGGTGGTAGTCATTTACACATCTCTCCACTGAAGCGTGTTTCCAGGTGTCTTTGACTATTAAGAGGTTATTAACAAGAGACATTAACAATATCCAGACTATACTGACTATAATAACAGAAGTCTTCCCCAACCTTAGACTAAAGACTGAAATTTTGTTTTAAACCACCAACTTCATATCCAGTAAACATGTTAAGGAAAAAAAAAAAGGAATTTTAAAGCAGCAGGACATAATATCTTTTCTCCTTTGAAGAGAAAAAAATCTAGAATTTAACATTTTAACTTTGTAGTGCTTTGTGTTCTAGTTTCAGCCATTTAATACAGACGTTGAAACAAGCATCACCTGGTATTTCCAAAAAGATGCTTTATGTATTGGAGGGGTAGTTTAGAACAAGTTATAATGAATCTTAGGGGTTATGAAGGTGAAATATATTATATACAGTTTATTATAGCTTTAAGAATACATATTTTTGCCTGAATGAATGCTTTCTAAGTCGCAGGATAGTTTATGTTGAAAGGTAACACTGCCTGACTTCCTGAGGTCCTTTTGGTCTAAAGAATAGCAATCAGTAGTTTATTTTACATTCTAGTTTTGCCCCCAATGGAAAGCCTGAGTTGACATTCACTTTAGCTCAGAAAGGAAAGATCCAAAACATGGTCAACTGGCAATGAAAAGCTTGGTTTTACTATTTTGCTCTTCCAAAGACAGGCTTCTTGAGCCATGCATTGGCCAGAGGGCACTTAGACAACACAAGACAAGGAGTCCATTCTAGATGAGGCATGTCTGTGCCACCTGTTTGTACCACTTTTTAGTGTACGTCGTACAGTTCTCTTCTTTCTCTGTTACTTTGTGAACTTGTTTTTTTCCCAGAGAAATTTATCCTGGGGCTTTTATCAGCCAAACACACTAAGTAATTTCAGCAACTCTTCCTTCTATCTTACCCCAATCTCATACTGTAAAGAAACAACCCTGACATACAACTATTCTAGAAGAAACATAGGATATTTTACACCTGTGTTTTAGGCAAGGTTATATGTTAAGTATATGGACTATCAGTGACTTCAGTTACTCCATTTTTAGTTTTCAAGCATACTACACTCAGACTCTTCTCACACTCAGTTGTGCACTATGAAAAGAAGGAAGGAAAGTAAAAGTTCTCTTGTGGAGCACTGTTGTCTCCTAATGTGAATTTTCATGACTAAGTCAGAGCATGAAATCAATCCCTTTTCTGGGATTAGGTTTGGTCCTTTTCAATGAGCCACTTCACTGTCATGTATTACCAACTGTGGCTCAAAAACACACCATGTGCTGCAACCAGAGACATTTCCAGCAGCACCTGTGGCTCTGCAAAAAAGTCCAACAAACCTTTTCTCCCCTTCTTCTGTCACTGCTCAAGTTTTTTTTAACCATTCCACACAAAGCATACACTATTTTTGAGTCACTCTCAGTACATCAGTACAACTTGTTTTGAAGCAGCAGTTTATAATAATCCAAGACCATGCCACAATCCTTTTAAAAGGACAAAGAAAAAGCTGTAGTACCAGAAGATTATTTTTTTCTGAAATTTAGAAGTGTTTCACTCTGGAATAGCCAGATATTTACACATTTTAAGACAAATCCATGACCCTACACTAACCAGCAATGTAAATCTCTCAAACAGAAACTCCCCAATGCACTACCATGAGCTTATATGGGACAAGAAATAGGTGCATCCATAACAGTATTTCAGCTCATCACCTGTTTTAAGATAACTTATTTCAGGGATTTTTAAAAGAGGAACATCTGCAGTTATATTTTGTCCTACTCAATAAACTTCTCTTTGGCCGTTTAGCAGGGAATTGCTGGGACAAACTATTACATTGTACCCCTGTTCATGACTTGTAGCTGGTGCTGTTATGTTGAAGCATCATCACCCACATCCTATGGCCCGACAGATAATGCAGTTTATTGCTACTGCATTACGGGAAAATGTTTCCATGGAGCATCATTTATAGCTCAGCACCACACCATGCCGCTTGGAGCCATGAGCTCAGGGGCTCCAACCACAGGAGCATGGCAGCTGTTTCATGCTGGGATGAATCCACATAAAAGCCCTTTCCCTTTATGGTCTTCCAAAGGCTCTATATGAGCACTGCAACAAGAGCTGCATCACAGAGAGCAACTCCCAACCATCTGAAAGGCTATTCCTACTCCACATAAAGAGAACACCATCATAGTTTTATTCCAATTAAGTCAGTGACTTCTAATTATAATTTTTTTTTACATTTAGCAAAAAAGGACAAAAGTTGACAAGTCTACATGATTGCATAGCATGAAGCTTTTACCCTGCCAATTCACTCTCTCTGCAAGGCCATCTATCAGATCAAAGCTGCTAGGCATGAGCTGAGCAAATTGGGAAGGAAGAGTTTCCTGAGTATGATCCCATGAATTACTGGCCTTTTTACACCAACTCCTACCCTAACAACAGTTACTTTGGTTTCACCACACCTATCCCTATTACTGTCTTTTTGTAATGAAGACAGGCCAGTACAAAGCCTTATGGAGCAACCACCCAACCCTCCTGGAAAGGCTCTGGGAATTAATCTGTCATAGATGTAGCCCACATCGTGCAGGGGTACCAATCAAAAGCCATGAGGGAAAAGAGAACAGGGGTTAAGCACCGGGGAAAGTGGAATACAGGGCTGTATAAGTACCTATATTAATACATAACAGGACTCCAGCACCTTGCAGTGTTCTCTTCTTGAACTTAAGATTTCTAAAAGCCTATCAGCATCTCTCACAATAACGGTACTCACAAAGGTAATCCTGTAGGACACTCCTCTGTCGCGTAATACCATCTTCTTAACAAAAGAGGGTATCTGTGCCTCTAAGATTACTGTGCCTGTTACTTTTGATTTTTTTGTTTGTTTTGCTTTTGAGAAAAGAGGAAAAGAAAGCCAGCTTATTGCAATCTTATAATCTTATCATTGCTTCTGGCAATTCAATCAAAAACCTATCTGTTTTTCTATTGCTTTAGTTCAATGAGAAAGAAACTAGCCCTATCCAGCCTACTGTCCAAAAACATTTCCTGCTGTTCTTGGTGTCTACAAGACACTAAGTCCTACTAGTTACTCAGGACTTCAGCTTCCTCCTCACTTTTGCTCACAAGCTCAATTGTACCTCCCAGTTTGGAGAAAACAACATACAACATGTGCAGATTTCTGAAGCCTTCTCATACAAAACCCTGTACTTGTTCTGTATTGATTTTCTTTTGTATTACATCTTCTTCTGGCAAGGAACAGAATACTCCAACTGCTCCAGACAACACCGTAAATAGCCAGAAGTTTCCAAATAGTTGCTCCTCTTTACTATTGCTGCTCCAGTGCTGAAAAGCCCATAAAAAGTGTTCAGTACAAAAATAACTCCTATTCCATCAGTTGGCTGCTCTTGTTAAATTTCATTAAGTATAAAGTTCTTGTAAAAAACCTCAAATCTGAACAAACAGGAAACTGAATTGACAGATACATTTGCTTCTCTTTTTTTTTTCTAAAACAGCTACACATTGAAAGAACTAAGGATTAGTATCTTGCTATTCAATGACAAAAGAAAAAAGAAAGAGCTGGTTTGGCTAGTAAATTATCACTTCTCATTTGCACCATAAAAGCATCTTAAGGGATACTAGCTCACTGGGACGGAGTATATTTTATACTGAATGAAGCTAAAAAAACTTAAGATGAAAAAAAATTTAAGATGAAAAGGGCCTTTGCCTTCATGGAGCACTTTCTAAAAGTAAAATAATCAGTTTTCAAAGGCTTTTTACTGAGCCAATACTGACTGCAATTCCACCAACAGTAAATGCAAAAGGAAAACCCAAGCCCCTAAATCAACCCATCATCAAGAGCATTCAAAGTTAGCATTCCATTTACCATGTAAGAGACTTTGTGTAACAGCCACCACTTCTATGGAAAAGAAGAAACACATGCATTTAATCTTATGCTGGGTTTTAAGAGCACCTGTCCAACATGTCAAATGGAACAGTTATATACTGGGCTAGACACAGCTAAAACCAGCCTCTGGTAGATACTGAGTACGCAAATGTTGCCAGTCTTGTGCCCACACTTGGAAGAGGTTTACCTTCAAGGCTGTGAAGCAGGAAAACTTTGTGCAAAACTTGCTAATGATTTCCTTTACCTTGTGGGTTGATACTCTGTGCCGAGCAATTACAGTTAGTTTTTCCAGGAGCCCTCGTAATCTCTCCTGTGTAGCGTGGGAGATCAAGTTCACAACATCAGAGTTAAGTTCCATAATGTCATGCCTTTTACCTGTGGAAGCAGAGAAAATCCATTACGTGTTTTAGTAGTAGCTGATAATTGAAATAATTAGCACAGCAGGTATTCTGTTCCCCCTGGAAGTCATACCCATTACGAATAAAGGTTTGGAGATTATGATTTTCCTGGTAAAGTCACAACTTCAAAGATCTTAGACATTACATTAATAAAACTTAGCCCGGAGCTTCAGAAAATATAGACATTGTTTCACTTAGCCTCCAGAATCACTCTCCTTGCAAGGTCATTTATAGGACAAAGTTAATAAGAACACAAATCAAGCTTCATGTTCAGGGAGGGGGAGAAGCGGTAGCTGTAGAAATTAGTGCCATATTCTGTTAATTCCAGTAATTAAAAAAATACAGAATTACATTTTGCCCTGCTTGACACCGTGCTTGTTAACAACTCATGACATTTATTTGACGAGCAGGAATGGGCTTTGCAGCGCACTCCAGGCACACGAGACCCTCCAAACTGCCTTGACTGACCGGCACGGGGCAGACAGAGCCAGCCAACCCACGGCAGCTGCCGGACAGCGCGGATTCCAGTCCAGCCGGGGTCATCCTGCCACCACCTCCAACCCTTCCTCTCGGGCTGCCGCCGATTCTCCGCGTCTCAGCAGCTGCGGCCGAGGCTGGTGACAGCTCCAGGCAAGGCTGTGCTGGCCCTGCACCCAGAGCTGGGCATCACCTCTGTGACCTTCCCGTGGCTGCAGGCTGCTGACAGAGGAGCCTTCCCGTGGCTGACACCATCCGTCACTCAGCGCGGCTCCATCCAGACACCTGGGTGGCAGTGGCTTTTCCCTGGTAGGCACAGCAGGCAGCAGCTCCACATGCCTCATACGCTGTACCTGTCAGAAGCACTTTTCCTTGCCCTACACTGCATTTACAGCAGCTGTAATACTTTATGATGCAATATACAGCACGCCTTCAAAACCCATTTCAGTATTTACTGCCAAGTGAAGTGTTAAGAATGGATAAACAGTGCACTGTAAAAAAAACTAATCACCTATTTCATTTGCTTTCGCTACTGTAACTGAAAATGAATGACAATCTCACAAGGCAGGGAGAACCTAGAATGTTTTCCCAGATACAATCAAAGCATTCCCCTGTTTGATCAGTAAGCACTGGCCTGTAACTTAACTGAGTGCAAAGCTCATTTTGCTCAAGCACCTTCCAATACTTTCCCTGCAGCTTCTCACTAGACTATGAGAAACACCAACTTAAAAACAAAATAAAATCCCTTGAAACCCCAAGACCTCCCTACTCACACACACACGTTTCTTAATTCAAAGGAGACTGCTAACTTTCTGAACTGCTCTAGTCCCTGGCAGCATTCCTTTCCTTGCAAACAAGCATTTATTTATTACATGAACTATTGCTATTATTATTATTATTGTTATTATTATTAATTTTGAACAACTACCATTCTAGCTATGAAACAGCCAGGCTTCTATTTTCCATGTTTCAACACACTGTCTTTACATCCACAACCAGCAAGTTATTCTAGAAATACTCTCTCTGTTTTTGCAGAGCTCTTTATTTTCCCTTATATCCACTTCCCATGAATGACTGATTAATCTTCTACTGAATTTTGAGAATATCTTCTATGCAACAGGTCTGATGTGTATTTTCCCTTTGCCACTAGTAACACAGCATTCACTATGCCCCATACAGCTCGAGATGACATCTGGCTGACTGGGGCAGGAGCACCAAGGTCACAGGCAGCACTTGCAGGTTATGTGCTTGTCACAGGCTAGCTGCTCACTCTGGACTAAGAACCAGTTGTGTGTGGAAACAGAAAGACTTTGTGAACATGTGGTTAAGCCACTGTGACAGAATTGTGACTGCACATTCAGGCTTTCCTGGATGCTCAGCTGTAAAACTCAGTGTTCCAGTACAGCAAGTACCGGGCAGAGGGCACGAGCAAGGAGCTGGGCAATGTGCATCGAGTTGCTGCCGACAGCAGTGGGACCAGCCAGTGTGCTGCTACTCCCTGCTCTGGCATAATACAACACTGCCAAGCAACACTTATTATTTTTGCTCAAGAGGTAACAGCTGAAATGATATCTACACTAGAAATTTCCTGTAACACAGGCAATCAATGTACATTCCACAGTATTATTCACTATACAGACAAACACCTTCGATACCTCTTTTGTATAAAATTAACAAAAGTTTTTTCCATAGAGGGAGTCATAAACAAAGGTCTGTGCTGTGTGTATTGGAAGGTTGAAACTTCTTCCTAGTGTTAGTCAATAGAGTACATATATCTGACCAGGCTGAGGAAGGCAAAAACTGTTAGGGAAGTCAGTGTAATGCATCAAGTTAGAAGCTACTGAGACAGAAAAGCACATTTAAGTGTTTTGACACCATCACCTTTATGGTTGTTAAGTGTTGCATTAGGTTTAAGAGTAAGGAAGTTGCTCACTTCTCACGTGTTAAAATGGCATCAGTTTCTTTTTTCTGGTTGTGCTTCAGACTGTTTCCATGTAAAGAAAACCTAAAAGCACAGTTGTTTCCTAGAAGGGGAAGTGAAAACTTGGTATAGTTTGGCAGAAACACATGAATTGAGATGGCAGATCTTAATAGTTCCAGGTCTTTCTTCAAAGATTGGAGGCTGTCTGATGAGGCAAGGAAACATTACATCCATACATGCCTGCCATGTGTGCTTTGTTCTCACCTATGTTCAAGATCTTATTCTGCAGAGCTTCTGAAGACAGAAATGGTTCATCTGCACAGGAGTGGATTACTGTACCAATTAGTTCAGAGTTTGCTGCCAAAATGCAGGCATTCTCCACACTGAGATTAACCCCAGCCATAGAAGTCACATCATTTAGGTCATCTTCATCTCTACAAAAGAGGACATCAACATTTTATGCTTTGTTCAGGACAGACACAAAAAAAAAAAGTCTCAACTAATCAACAAGCAGCACATTCACATATCTTATATACAACAGATGTTTAGTGTGGGTGTGGACAGCGAGCTCCTAAAAGCTCTCACACTTCTGCAAAGTGCATCTGAAGCATTAATTTGGCTAATGCCTCAGTTGCCAGGCATGCAAATCCTTTATATGAATCCAAAATTTTGAGCCAGCTTGGAAACCTGAGTTAAACCCAGATTAAAGTTCCCACAACCCCAAACCCTGCACCACCACTCTTGCAGCCTGAAATTTGTTCTAAAACTAATTCACTGGGTAGAACCAAGTGTGGAATAAAGCTGAATGTTGACTCATTGGACTATAAACAAGCCCATTTTCTAACCAAGATGCATATCTTGCAAACTGAGGTTTAAAGCACAGGCTTATTAGTACAGACCTGATCTTCAGTTTTCTTTAGTGAGTTCCCTTAAAACACAGGATACAAACACTCCTTGATTACATACTAGAACCAAGCCAGACCTCGTACTTTGGATCAGTCCCACCATACTTACATACACAGTGGGGAAGATGCCACTGCGTCTGAAGCACCATGCCAGAGCTCCAGCTGGAAACACCATTAGCTGGATTCTCATGGACCAGCTTTGGACTATATGCTCAAAATAAAAACTCAAATCTGATATATTTAGGGTGAACATCACTTAGACTAGCTATAATAGCCTATATGCTTCAGCCTAATGTTTTTTTTTTAGAGATTATTTAAATTAAAGTACTGAATGAATCATATATGGAAGAAGTTTTTGTGCTACTTTGGCAGTGAAACAATCCAAGTTATTATCAAATAAGGTCAGATCATCAAAAGAAAGCATTTTTACTTTGCAGTGTGACAAAGACCCTAATGGTGGCTCCAGGGATTTAGGACCAATCCAAAACAGACATCTGTGCTATTAGGACAGATAAGTAAAATCACTCAGTCTTCTTATGTGGAAAGCACAGAAAACAAAACCAACACACACAACCCTCTTGAAAAGTGTTCTCTGGCAAGGTTTGATAAAGTTCACCTTCAGAAAACACTGTGTGGGCTCAATAACTTTTGAGCAAGGGGTTAGCCAGAAATTTGCTGTTCTAAGGTGAAATATTTTTGGAGGCTATCCTTGACTGACTGGAGGTAGAAGCTAAAGTTATTAGAACATGAGTTGGACTTGAGGTTAAGCAATACTCAAAAGACACAAGAAAATGTTAGGATTTTTTCTTAAACAATAGACATATTTTCTCATTTGGGTTCCAGTATGTTTCTATGGCAAGATTCTTCTTCAAACTTCCAGTGGGAGATCCAGCCAGAAAAGGAGTCCAGCCTTTTTCTACCCCTCCTTCCATTTGTGTGCCCTCATTGCTAGCAGTTCCTATGTGTGTGTGTTTAGGGAAAAGGAGACCCAATAGATTCTCAAACCAGTTCCAGCTCTTTATGTCTAACCAGACACAATAGCTTCCCAACCAGGCTTGTGCCCAAAATACATCATGCTAAGCAAGGTCCCAGGATTGTCAGAACACTTAGCTGCCCACAGTTACAATTTAAAGCTGAAGCCAACAGTGCCAGAACAGCTTCCCTCCTCCCACCTCTTCTCAACCTTCAACTGAGCAGCTCCCAGTGTATACTCAGGCTCTATCAGCCTGAGACCCTGAACTTTCAACAAGCGTGTCAATGAAGCTTCACGGGATGATAATTGGGTGCTAACTGATCTTCACAAGTACACTCCCGTTTCCTCTTCTTAGTGACCACTACAGAGAAGTCTTTGCTGATGGCAGAGACAAGAAACCCACTGAAGCACAGCGACTGCCACAGATCTGCTGACAAAATCAGCACAACCAGCACCAGGAACACACATCACAATGATGCTGGAACCTCACATCATTCCAGTGGAATCGTTTATGGAATCCCAGGGAGGATGGTTGCATCCCAGGTACAACTGCATAGCATGCAGTTTCAGGAAATCATTTTTGCTTTTAATCTGGCCATATACTCAAAATGCTCAAACAAAGAACAGATAAAATTCTATAATGTACATCTATCCATTTTTCTACATAGAGAAGTTTCATTTCTCCATAACCTGTCTTTACCAGGTTACTATTTTCTTGATTATTTTCATGCACACAGTCTCTCTAGTGTGTACAAGCATACAAGAGTTTATATGCAAGCACACCTGTATTGTTCTTCAGTTCTAACTTCTTCACTGTGAGGCATAAGTTTGCATTAAGTCAACGAGTCATTAGCTTTGACAAAATATATGAAAACACTGTTGCACTTATTTTACTTAACCCAAAGAAATTACCACTATATTTCCTTAGGTAAGTGCACCCTAAAGATTAATGGAAGTTGCAGAAGCCATGGTAAGTTCGTACTTTTTACTACTATTTTTATTTTGCTCAAACTTCAATTATTTTAAGCAAGGTATCATGTACTTTGAGTAAGCTGTAGAAATCATTCTACTATGATAAATGTAAAATATTACAGAGTGTACATGAAGGTGTTTCTGATGGATATTGACTTACTTTCACTTTTAGCAATCCCTCCATAAAGCCCCTTTTCTGCATCACTTCCTTCAATACACTTTGTGTTTGATCATGTCAGACTCAGAAATGAACAGGAAAAAGTTTTAAGTCTCCAGTGATTTTAAGCTTACTAGGACAAGGTGGAAAACAGAACTCAAGGGTTCTGAGCAATACATTGCATGAAGTCAGGTTTGACATTTATGCTGGATATTCACTGCCAAAGAAGCCCAAGCAATGCAGATGCTCCTCACATCTATGAATTTGCCTGCTGCCTGAAAAGTGAGTCTGTGGCACCCTCTGGTGTCTGACCACTGCACTTGTCTTCTGAATACCCCTATCTTTACTCCATTTTATCCAAGAGTCAAACTAGAAAGACACACTGAACTCAAACCTCTGTGCATCATCCCTGACAACTACCCAGGCCAGAACAATAACAACCAAGCCAGAAAGTTGCATGTGCTTTGAGAACAACTCTGTTACACAGAATAAATTCAAAACGAATATTTAAAGATGAAATATGCAATTTATTTTTTTCCAAAGTGCTCCATCATATACTTTACAGAAACATGTAGATCAGTTCACAAAAATCTTGATTTTTTTAAAAACAGACTATCTCTTGACATTCCATGGTGCAATGTCCATGAAACAGATGAAACAACATCTAGAAGGCTGGAATGCTTTGTGTTTTGTTGGGTTTTTTTCTGTTTGTTTGCTTGGGGGGCAGGAAATAACCATTCTTTCTACTGCTTATCTCAGGCAGCCTAAACCAGCCTGTTAAAGAGAGACAAGGTCCACAGCTAATTAAGTACAGCTTAGTGAGTAGCATGTCCTCAAATCCTAACCTAGCCTAGTCACAGGATGGCAGAGGGAGTCAGGCTCCATGACACACCGCAATGGGAGTGCACAGTAAGAGCACTCCCGTTAGTGCACATGTACAATCACATCAGTTACAAGACACACTCTCTGCTTGTAACAAATTTCATCACAAAACCTGAAAGCAGGCCATGGTGCCTCTCTCTACCTCACACTTGATCAGCAGTTGATGGATCATAGGTCAGAAAGTTTAATTATAACACTGAATAGAAGAAACACCGAGGGTGTATCCAAAGACAAATTCTTTAGAGACAAGAGACCCTACAAAGAAAATTTAAGGTGAGTTAGAGATTTCCTGTCTAAATTCTCATGGACTTATGCTACTTTGATGATCACAATCCAAAAGCAAGAAGAGAAATCTCTATTGAATCACATTGTAAAAGCAGGTTTTTTCCTACACTATGAATTTAATGATTTCAGGAACGACTTCCAGTAATTCAAATCTGTCATGTAAGACAGCTCAGCTAATACATTCCATTTGGAAGATCACAGAAAAAAATTATTTTCTTTTTTTTTTTGTGTATGAGTTTATTTGTTGTTGGTTTTTTATCACAGTATTTATGAAGGGTTTTTCTTTTTGAACATCACTACCCCACTTACATCCCATATTATATTCTAAAGTATATTTCATAAGACGTTGAGGCAGATGAACAGAGGTATTGCTTTAACATAAGCTTTTCATTTCAACTTCTGGCAACCACTGTTTTTAAGTGTTTGCTGTATACTGTATGTTACTGTATGCTACTGTAAACAGTAGCAGCTCTCTGTCTATACCAGTGCATTCAAAGCTGCAGCTTTCAAGAGATAAGTCAACTGGTCAACAAGATAGAGATGTTATCATGTCTGCTTTTTTCCCTTGAAAGAGCAATGTCAACTTGCCCTTAAGTGGTAACACTAATAATGCTTATGGCAGTCTGTATCTCTGTTCCAACATCACACTTCATAGCTATAAAAATAATTTCTGCTTTTAAAAAATTAATCAATTGCCAGAACTAAAAGCTTTAAGCACGCTTGCCATCTAAAGACCTAGAGAATATGTTAGAAATCATGATTAGAGATGTAGTCGAAGACTTTCACCTATACACACAGAAACAAGCTTGTAAGAGGAGCTAATAAAAGATTCTGAAATGCAGTACAGAGCTTTAGACAAGCCAGTCCAAGTAACAGTTCAATGATAGCAGAATAATAGTTCAATGCTATCAGACTATATGCAAAAAATGGAGGTTCTATCTGCTTTATCCTGTTCAGAGACTTTAATACAAGATAACTAGATTAGTAATTGTATTCATAGGATGGAAAATATGTCAGTGAAAAACTAACACAGAACCCAATCTCACCAGGACACTTTTATTACACTAAGGATAATTAACATCTGTGTAGAAGTTTTAAGGTTACCTATTGCCAATGAGTATTATAATGTGATAAACATGTACCAGAAAAAGGCTTCTGAAGAAAGTTGCTTTTATTTGGGCTCCATTCCCACCTCTATACTTGTCTCTTCCTTTTGATCCTTTCTATACTTAACTTCTGATATTGTTCATTTTTACCTGAAGGATGTTGCTCCATTCTCTTTTATTTTCACTTTCTGAACAGGAGATGCTTGAAGCGACAGAATTTTATTTCTTGGCAAGGTAATTTGCTTCAGAATGGAACCTAAAACAAAACAAAGAACAAGCTGCAGTAGTAAGCAAAATGCTAAGACTGTTTAGTCAGTTCATTCTTCTAGGTAAGGCTACTGCAGACTCAGTAACAACTATTTGGGTCCTTCTGAAAACCAGACACTCTAGAATCTTATATTCTACAAGTTCTGTATGGCCCAAAGCCTCGCACACTCTCAGCAAACATACTCCTTTCTATGCTGACCAGAGAAATGTTTCAGTGAAAACTGACTGGTTAAGACAAACCCTTGTTGTGCATCAACCTGAACCCGTTGCAGGAAAAAGCAAGGTCTCATGAAACAACTCTCAAAATCATCAGCTTAGAGGAAATTCACTGGAAGGAGCTCAGTCATAGCACTTTAACAAGTACAAATATTTGATTGACATGTTCTTAACAAGCACCAGAAGTAGATGTGACACTGATTTTCTCATCAGAGCTCCAGGCAGTGAAGATGTTTAGCTTAATGCACAGAGCTGGTTGCTCCCGACAGACAGCCACCTTCTTGCACTCCTACAGTCTACCAACAGCCTGCACTTACTACTATATCTCAGCAGTCCTCCCCCTTCTCCATGAAAAGGATTCCTGCACTTTACCTGCAGGAAACTGGTTGGTTTGAACAAGAGTATTCAGTGGCATCTTCTTCTCAGTAGGTGTCTGTAGGGTAAGCACTGAGGGCTGGGGGAGCGCGGATACTTGCTTGACAATGGTTCTTGATGGTTGCTGGACTACCTGGAAGAGGAATATCCAATATCAAGAGTGAAAAGAGCTAAAAATACAGAGAAGTAAACAGTATCAGTTTCCATTTAGCCAGAAATGCCACTGGGCAGGTATGCTTGTCTAGTTTTCAGTTTAAAGCGAACAGCATGCTCAGAAAAGCCTTTTTAACTTCATGTCAAGAAACCTTAACAAGTGGTAGTGAGCTTTAAGCTCATTCAGCTCTAACAGACAGTTCACCCCTATTCTCTACTGATAACTCTATTAGAGTTATTATAACTCTAATTATCACACAAGCCACTACACCAAGAGGCTTTCCTCTACATAAGTCCTGCTCAGGAGGGTAACTATTAAAGAGTGAGTCTGCCTGCCAATAACATCAAAAAGGTAAGTATCACAAACACCTAGTCAAAAAGGGAGATCACCAAAACAACCGAAGTCTTCCTCTAAATACCTTACCTGCTAAGAATTAGAGTACATGCTATAAAATTACTCATGTGTTTTTGGAATTGCAACTTCAATTGTGAATTGAGACACTGAGTTTCAAAGTGTTAAGCTAAAGTACACTTGAATACATCAGTTACCAGGAACATGAAGTGTACTAAATAGCAACACCTATAGCAAGCAAAGCCTCTACACAAAGACATCAGTACACAGCTGAAGAGGTAAAAAGGAAGGCAGTTCATAGTTTTGTTTAAAGATACTCTTCAAACAAACAAAACCAGACAGCAGGGTGTCATCACAACACAGACCCACAGGCACAGCCCATAATATTAATCCTTCCTCTTCAGGGGCAACTATTAAAATGCAAGGAAGTAATAAAATTGCAGCATCCCTAAAAAAATCTCACTTCTAAGCCTCCTAGCTAATAGAATGTGGGCTTCAGCTTTAATACATCTTTAAAAAAGTTCTTGATTACAGGCAGTAGGATGTTACTTCACCAAAGCATAAAAATCAACACCTTCAGACTGAATCCTGTTTTTTTAGCAGCCAAAAATTAACATGAAGAAAATGTCAGGGTCAAGAAGCCATTTTTCTCCTGTATATCCTTTATTCTTATTTCAGAAAGCCTAAAGAGTGCTTGTACAGCAAGACTGCAGAAGTATAATTAAAGAATTGACATTTACAATACTTCAGAAATTAGGCTCTCTCCTGTCATCTAACTTTTCCTCCATTAATAAATATCAACACAAACATCACACACTCACAAAAATAGGTACTTTGTGTAACAAAGAGTCAAGATATCCTCTCAACCATCTCCATAGGGGTAGCACTAAGGCTTGGCATAGCAGCAGTAACACAGTAACTGATCTGAAAGTGGTATCTGAAAACCTGACAGACAGTTACATTAACGTGCAGAGGAAGAAAGAACTGCAGGAACATAGGGTCAGACTGTGGACACAGATAAGGCTCACATATGCAGCACTCTCATCATGGAATGGAACTGATACTAATGTTTACTTCTATGTGTTTTTTCCCATAGCTCAGTTTGACCTCTCAGAAAGACCTGGCTTCCAAAACTGCAAGTTGTGAATAACATTAGCAATGTCTTTTGTGAGGTCAGATAATTAACGAGGAGCCAACCAGCTTGGAGACACTACTCACAGGCTCACTAGCACTAATACACGCCTAGAGATCCTCCTTACCACCAGGTAGAGTGATGCTTCATCTTCAGCATGCAAAGCACTGGAACAGCACAGGAGGAAACATAAGCATTCCAGACTGAGGTACAGCAGACAAAAGAACAGAGATAGTAATGTTACAAGTGGAGACTGGGATGTAAGTCCAGTAACCAAGGAGGCTACATTGCCAAGAAACAGAAAGGATGTGTAAGCAGTAGAGCTCATTTTCTCTTTTCCATTCTAGCTCTAAACTAACAAAAGCAGGTAGTCCTTGGGAGTTGCAATGGGAGAAAACAACAATACTGGAAATTTCAACAAGGATCCAATGCCAGAACAAAGCATTGCCAACATTGGTAATATCAGTATCACCACACAAAAGCAGTATTGCTTCATGAAGAAAGCCTCACTAATTGAATGCAAAAGCAATAACCAGGATAAAAAAAAATAATGGAGAAGACTGTTCATGAAAGCTCAGCTCTGAGGAGACTTGACACTAACAACTCACTAAGAACAAGCAGCTGCAACAGCATAAACACTTCACTCCTTGGTTCAATCACTAATAATCTCCAGGCAGTGTGTCTCACTGGTAACTGTGGGTACTATGCCACAAACCCCCAGCTAGCTAAGCCTGACATGAAGCTGTAATCTCACAGCAGCTTTCTCACCAATGGATGCCAGCATCTTTGCAAATTTTCATTTATTGTGCTTTACCAAGAGACAAAGCAATACTAGAGAAAGGCAAATTTTATTTCCAAGATGAAACTTCTTTGTAAGCCAATGCTCTTAAATGAGGTAGTGTTAAGAAAGTCACAGGAGAAAATCCTTCAAAATGTGCAACTCTCACAGCACAGGAGTGCAATGAATCCCAACAGCACCCCTGAAGAACAGGTCCCTCAGTGTCCACACAAAGTTTTGATAACAATGTCACAGAAACAAAAAATTTAATGTTGCATCACTCCAGTCATAAATTTGATATTAAAATACAGCAGTGCTGCATTCTTGAGCACCACCAACATTATAATGGAGCTGGCACATGAAAGTTCAAATTCTCTCAAGCACAAGAGGCCAAAATTAGAAAGGGGCAGGCAGAGGCAGTGAATGGCATTAGACATCCCTGTGGGCTGAAAAGGGAAAAAAATGCTGGCAGCATTATATAGACAGATTTGCACAGCTGGCACTGTGCTTCCTTTTTCAGCTGGCAGTAGGACCCTTCTGTTTAGAGAGGGCAGGTCCAGATTTGTTTTCTTATGGGAGAAAATAGACCCTCTGCCCTTTCACGAAAAGGCATCAGGGAAGCTGTAGGAGATATAGCCACTTCTACTAGCTTGCCCTTTGTGCTAATAAGTGGTCTGAACAAACACCAAGCTCCTGATATGGCTAAGCTGTGAAGCAGTCAACTCAGTTCTCCAACTGTATCTGAGAAAAGAAAGTATTTTAATCACTGTGCCTGAGATCTATCCAAATGAGGATAAAAACATGTTTTGTACACAATTCAATACATATATACAATAT
>VXBI01005857.1:292226-338910 GCA_013397375.1 Toxostoma redivivum | reverse complement strand
TATATATATATATATATAATATATTCAGCAAAGAAAAGCAATTGCAGCAGATGGCCACACTGCAGCAGTGTAGAGGCAGAAGCCACTTCTTCAGTTCACCAATATAAAATTCAAGAAGTGTTTTGACTCCCCTGTGTGGAGCTAAGCTTCCTTGCCTATTTGTACAGATGGTCAACCTTTCCCCAGGATTACAAGCCTTGTTGTGTAGCCAACAAACTGCTCTCTTGCCCTTGTACTACCTAAGAAAGTCTCCTTTTCTTCTGGCCAGAATTTCAAACTTAGTCCTCGAAGACAATATGAGTACCAACTCCTTTTCCAATTTGACTTTAGCTACTACTAGCCAAGATTGTCAGTGCATATGCTTAATTACTCTTCTTTGGAGTTTTGGGGTTAAGGTTATTTTGGGTTTTTTTTGTTTTTTTTTAAACAAATCCAGTCAGAGAAAGGACTCCCCATCCACCACATAGAGTTGAGTGTTTTGTTCTTTTTATTCAAGTCTGGAAAGGTGAAAAGCTCATGCTTATGGTAGCTTACATTACCATAGGATAACTTCTTATTTAGCATGCAGGATTCCTGCATTACATCTATCTTACGCCCTTTGAAAGGAAGGAAACCAAAAAGCAAAACATTTTAGGGGTCTGAACACTGTTAAATCAAGTATAGACAACATCCAAGCTAAAAAGAAAACTTGTACAGAAGATGTCCTACTATACCTGTGGATAGTAAATCTAGTTTCACAGGAAGTCTAATGGTTTTCCCACTTTTTAAAGAAAAATAATCTTTACAAGTAATTCCTTTGCAAGAATTGAGTTCTTTATCTGCCAGAGGGAGACATATTCTCTCAAAATACTCGAGAGCATTACTTACAGGTAGACCAGCTAGACACCATGCTACCTAGTATCTTAAACACCTATAAGCCAAATCTAAATTATTTCACAAAGTTGCTCTTTCGGGTATACCTGTGATCCACAGTTTCTTGGTATTTAATATTAACATTAGCAAGAAGTTAACCGGTGCCAAGAATAAAAAATGTTAACACATCCCTTTTGAGGATATTGTTTTAATAAGACAGTTATTCCTCCTGGAATTTGTTAGCTAATGAGGCCTGATAGGAAAAAACTCACTTTTGGATGACTTCGTAATTAACATGTCTTAGTAAATGTGGAGGTCAGAACTCAGCTCAAAAAACTCCTTGAGGTAAAGCATACATTTCAGATAACACATCACTGAACAACACTGAGCCACCTGTGCTTGTGAAGTACCCAGGGCAGGAACTACCAGGGCAGAGAGACTGACATCCCGGAGGGCTGGCTGAGGCAGAGCCCTAACGCGGCATCCAAGGGCAATTAACATAAGCATTCCATCAGCAGTTTCTGTTTCTGACACTTGCATTTCCTACCTTTTCTTCCAGGTGCCAACCTAGCCCAGCTGTGTGCATAGTGGGGGTTAGAGCTCATATCCCCTTGTGTCTCAAGATGGGGGTTCACTCTGGTGAAATGGTGGTCAACATGTCTTGCAAGAGACCAAGCTGACAGCTTGGCTATACATTCACCTCTCCAGCCAGGGCTCAGTCTTTCTGAACTATGACAAACATAACTGATGAACTCAAGACAGACTAGCTTCATACATTAAAATAAAAAACAGAAAAAGAATCAGAGGTCCAAATTGGTATCCTCTTTACTAAGCAGCAAGAGTCAAAGTAAAGGAGCCTGGTTAGTTACAGAGAAGCAAAGAATCTATCTTACCAGCTGCTTCACTTTAACCACCTGCTGAGCACCCGCTGACTGCCCAATGATGGAGCTGGGCTGTGAGATTTTAATACCAAGTGGGGTTCCAATGACTGGCTTCAGAGGCTGGAGGGGGGTTGTTGCTGAAGGTGCCACTGTAGAGACCAGCACAGGCTTTGCAGACTGCAGAGAGGGTGCTGGCACCGCAGAGGCAAGGGCTGGCTTGCCAGGCTGGACAGCGGTCAGCCCGGACGACGCTGCGCTCGTGGTGAGGACGGGAGCTGCAGGCACGAGCGACGCTGTCACCACTGCAGGGGAAGGAACGGCCTTCACAGCCTGCACAGAAGCTGCTGCTGACGTGCTGGCAAGGACTGGCGTGACAACTACAGGGCCTGTGGCTGCTACAGAGGCAGGCACAGGTTTTACTGCTGGAAGAGCAGTTGTTGCTACAGCTGAGGTTGCCGTTCCTGTCGAAGGAGCTGGTACCGCAGAGGTACAAGTTGAAACCACTTCTTGTGTCGGAGCTGGCTGCTCCATACACTGCTGGATAAAGCTCTGAGGATCAGGCATTAGTTGCCGCAAGGCAAGCATGCTTTTCTATAAGAAAAAAGAAAAAACGCTGGATATAGTAGCAACAAAGCTTTCCACAATAATAATACATTTGTAACTAAATCCTCTTCCTCATTTTCCAATTAAACTTTTCAAGAGACAATAAATGGCAAACAAGTTTTGCTGAACTTCATGCAAACTTAAATTGATGACAATCCTGTTCAGTGAAGATGACAGGAAACACCAACACCAGCTGAGCAAAGGTCAACGATCATCAAAGCTACACCACACACAGTAAATCCCATCTACGGGGAAACTCGCAAATAACTTTGTTCTTCTGTTCAGATTTTTCAATTTGGAATTTATGTTTCAGAGTAAGATGATTTTAACTGCTTTATTACCTCAACGAATTTTCTTTTGCCAAAACCCCCTCCTATATTGGAACAGCTGTGTTTATTTCATGGAGCCTGACAGAGCTATGAATTATCCAATAAAGTCAGAAACAAGCTCTGAAGACAAGAACACTTCTTTACCAATACAGCTGTATCTACACTAGGGGGGGATACCACTTTAATAATCTCTGTAAAGCTGCAGCAACACAACTTCAGCCAGCTACTTCTCTGCAACAGGAGAACAAAAGTAAAGGAATCTGGCAACATCTCATTTTTACTACAGCTGTGTTTAAGAAGGTTAATGGACAGAATAATCTTCAAAGTCTCTACAGATTTTTCTCCTTCACTGTTTATAACCTGCTATGGCTCTGAACCAGGGAAAATCAGTTCTGCAGCTACTTTTATATTCTTGAAAACTCTTGTAATTTTTCCTCCTATCTTAGCAGTTGCTAAAGTTTGTAAGAGTTCCTAACACAGTGCTGCTACTTTGGACTTCATGTAAAAGGTGCATGTCTCACACACTAGCATATCACATAATCATATTGTTTGCACAACTGGACCTTCTGCTGCCCATCTGTTTATTAACATTCCCTTCTTTTTCTTTTAAAAAGCTGCTTAGCTCCTGATGCAATTTATGTACCAAAAGCATCCAGCAGACTTGAAAATCAAGCAGGCTCCACAGCCAAAGCCACTGTACTTTTTCCACCTCTTGGAACAGAAAAAACAAAACACATGCACAACTTCATCAAAAACCTGCAGCTCAAAGATAAGAGCTGACTCCAGAGAGTCCTCCCTAAAATTCCACTTCACTAGCTAAAAGTGGATTGGCAAAAAGCCATATCACATTTCTTTCCAGACTCAAGTTGCAAACATTTTCCCCACAAACGAGGCCAGCACTGATCCTCTTAGCACCTTAGAGAAGTGCTCCTGAAGTCATCCTCCATTTGGCACTCAGTTCTGTCACAGCTGCTGAGAGTTACAGATCAACCTAATTGTGTGTATCAACCACACATCCTTACAGTGTTTCAGGAAAAGGCAATCTGGGTGCAAGATGTTTTAAAGGATTGGTAACACTGCAAAGTCAGCTAACTCTGACCGTATCTGAACAACACTTCTGAAGTCACAGTACATCTTTGTTAATATAGCATGCAAGAGGGAGAGAGCAGCATGCCAAGGATTATGTGGTATGAACACTGCCCAAATAAGAGAAACCTAGATGATGCCAGTACCTAGCAGTGCACTGCAGAAGGTACTGAAGGTACTGTGCAGAAGACAAAAGGGCTCTGCTGCAACAGAGCAGGGTCTGACCCATGCTGATGAATCCAACTTAACCCCTGCAGAACTGCCCTGAGTTCTCTGCAGCAGCTCTTCACATAGTTGGATGGCTTCTTATAACAGCTGGTCACTTCTGTGAGTGCCAGTCACACTGACCCTGTACTCACATCTGGTCCTTCTGCAGCCAGAGCCACACTGGATGCAGAAAACCCATTCTCAGAACTGCTTATTTTTCTGGCTTTTGCATGGGCATTTAAGAAGCCTTCAGGAAATTAAACAGGTAATAAATGATCAATTGGAAAATTTTACGTAGCATAGAATCATCAAGGTTGGAAGAGACCTTGTACCTTTTAAGATCATCAAGTCTAACCATCAGCCCAACACTACTACTGTATCCCCTAAACCACAAAATCTCATCACCCAGCACCAGATCCTATTAAACACCTTCAGGGATGGGACTGCACCACCTCCCTGGGCAACCTATTCCAATGCCTGACCATCCTAACAGTGAAACTTTTTTTTCTAATATCTAATCTGAATCTCCCATCTCAGCTTAAGGTCCTGCAGAGATGACTGCAGTCTTTCAGACTCATGGCAAACTTGCAAGCAAGGCATTTAAAAGTTGCCACCATAAGAAAAAAATTTATCCCACATTTGAACAGATTAACACCAGCCATCTAGCGCAATATCAACATTACCACATGCATTGTTATACAGCCTGTTAAATACCAAGGAAAAGGGCAAACTCCAGTTACGATTTAACTATTCTTCCTTTATTCTCCATCATGACTATAATGAATGCACAGATCTAACAAGCCTACGAGTATGCTGTACATTGAAATAGTAAATTTAACATAGTTTTCCATGTTTTCACTGAGATTTAATGCTTGCTGTGTAATTATTTTTTATTTTGTTAATACCATTCTATCACATGATAGGAAGCATTTTTTACTTTATATGATTATTTACTTGAACGGAAGTAGAGTTCCTGGGATTCTTTTCCTAAGCTGCAGTAGTCTTGTCAGACACTTTCTGGAGAAAGGAGTAGATTCTTTTCTGCCTCCAATTAACATAAACCAGAAGAAGATGAATAGCTTTATGCAGATTTATTGATCTTTAATATGGCATAAGCTGTGCATTGCCACTGTTGTCAGCTTCCGAGTTAGAATTGCTACAATTTTGATGAGAATGTAAGAGGACATCTTAACATAGCTGCTCTACTGTAGATAGATGCACAGCTTCCAAAACACTAGCCTCCACTAACGCCTAGAGGGCAATTACTCTACAACATTAGGAACACAGCATAAATTACTCCCCAAAATTTCCCCCTTCCTCTATAAATTGCCTTTCCAAGCACAACAGTCACACAGAGGTATGCTAAGCACCATTCTTCAACTGACCTGAAATACTTATTAGAATGCCCCAACTCTTCTCTTTTCTGGTACTCCTCCCTTCCCTTTTAAATACTACATATCCATAATCAGACACTTACCTTGAGGAAAGGAACTAAATATGGTTGTGGAGATGACTTAAGCTCTATGTACAGCTTTTTTGTAAATTCTTCTGGTTCAATTTTCGCTTCCTAAGAGGAAAATATAATTACAATAGTAAGTTATAACTGAATCCACCCCATTTTTTTCCCCAAGATGTATCAAAAGGTCACAGAAACTTATAATATCATGGCATTGTTCAATTTCAGTACTCAAATGCTTTTTTCCTGCTTTATTTAAAAAAGAAAAAAAAGAGGGGGGAGTAAGGATAGAATAATGTTGTAATGTTCATATAATATTACCCAAGCTGTTTATACTTTCTTCAGCTACAGGCACTTAGGGATAGGTGTTCATACCCAGTCACTGAAGTGAAGGGATAGAAAAAATTTATAAGTAGCACTGATCCTTTTGAGTATCTCATTGTTATGTAGATGTATTTTAAATCAACTACCAGTACTTCTTTCAGTAAAGGTAGTTTATCTGTGTAAAAATAAACCTAGAGGCATCAAGACTAATGACAACTTAGCAGTTTTTGTAAGACAATTCCAGACTAATGCATATACAGCATAAGAAAACAGAACACTTAACAGAGTCTTTCAAAAGCAATCAAAACATTTCTGCATGCCCCCACATAACAGTCCTCTGAATTACAGAGTACTGTTTCCTTTCTTAATGTTTTCCACCTTGTCCCAACACAAACACCTGAATCAAGGAGTTGGGAGGGTTAGGAAGCTACAGCAAACTTCTGAGACCCCTCACTTGTACACAGGGCTAAGTCCCAGACTCTGCTGCCCTTCCTCACCCTCCCAGAGTTATCAAGAACATTATCTCCTCCAAGAAGGTATAGACACACAAAGAACAGCACAATCTCCATTTCTGCTGAATGCTGAGAAATTACTCCTCTCACCCATATTCACCTCTGGAGCAACTGTTCCAAGTTGCTACATAACCAGAACAGGGATTTTAAAGACTGAATTTGCAGACAAGCAGAGCTTCCAGCAGCTCTCCTGTTTAGCCACTTGATCTGTTGTCTGTTAGATTTCACACAGATGCAAATATGGGTCACCAAGGTCTCACTAATGCTGATGCAAGTGGTTTGGCACACTGAGGCATACAGGGTGCTTGACATCCACTTCATGAAACACTGCCTTAAAGATCATCTTGCTGCCCAGCTGCAGTTTACTCATTTCTTTCATACACACAAAAGGGTCACTTTATTTTGCATTTAAATCATACACATACCAAATGGCAGATTTTTAAACTACTGCAAGAAGCAAACAAGTGTGCAGTTAACAATGTATTAACATCTGCTTTTAAAAAAAAAAATAAAAGTAGTGTAAGCACAAGAAAGAACAACTCTATCTTTCCCACAGAAGGAAGGTGTATAGTCCAGTAGCGACAGAAGCTAAGGAATCAAATTTTTGCAAGGCTGCTTCTTCAAACAATCTGCTCTCTGAAATTACACCTGCCTACATCACACCTTCCTAGACTGAAAACCCTTTGGTACCACTAGCAAAGCCACCCCCCTCCAACAGCACACAGCCTTCTGCTATGGTGGAACAACAACACAGCAGCAGCGGTCAAATGCCATGACAAGAAATGGCAGGAGAAATCGTTACCAGGAAAACCCAGCTGTGCTGGGATACAACACGAAGCACCATACGGAAGCCACCTGCAAAGAGAGAGAGGTTGGCAGCCACCACCTTGTTTGCTCCATCCTACTGTTTTAAGCTATTGATAATGCCATTCTTGTTCCACTGCTCAGTTCTGTCTCGGAGTAAAGCAGTAGTATGGAATTATCGCTGCACTGCAACCTCCCCATCAGATTCTTGCTACCAAGGACTCAAAACTACACTAACATGAAAAAAAAGACCCAGAGGCTGGGTTAACACTACCAGCTCCTCCTGCTATCAGCTACCTGTGTGCATAAAATGAAACAGAAATGTGAAGGGGGGGAAATAACACAGCATAGGATTCAGTTAACATTTACAATTTAAGACTTAACAAGGGTCAGATGTACTCAGCCACAAATCCAAGTCTTGAGCTGTTAAGAAAAAAACAAGCTACAAAATAACAGGAACAAAACTATGATAAAGTAAATGTCAAAAATATACACAAACAATGCACATTTTGTTTTGGAAAAAAAAGTCTCACCAGTAGATTTTGCACCAGATTCTTCACATTCTGCCCCATCTCAGGGGCTTGAGGTCCACTAGACGCCAATTTTATTAGCGTAGCAAGAAAATTCTTGCATTTCTTCACATTCTCTAGCATCTCCTAGTGTAGAAATAAAGAGAAGACTATTAGATGTTGCACTGTCTCTTCAACCTCTGATGAACATACAGAATGTTAATTTTTAATTAAAAGCTTCTTTTCCTTACTGTAGAAGCGCTGGTCTGTGCTACTGTTGTGCCCTCTGCTTTCACAGAGACTGCCTTTTGGGAGATAGCTTGTGCAGGTGGTCCTGTAACTGGAAGTTTTACAGGTGTTCCAGTACTCAAAGGCTTTACAGCAGTAACTGTAGTAACACTAGCTGTTGCAGCTGTTGGCTGAAGAGAAAAATTAACACTTTTTAACCAAGGAACAACGTGACAAACATACTGGATTCTGCTAGCATATAAGGTAGCAACCTCCCTCCACAATGGTATTTGAAACACAAAGAAACAATTCTTCTCTTTGTTTTTAGAGTTTAGATTAATTTGCTTTGTGAGGCTCTATTTAATACAGTAAGTGACAGCCATAGCCATAATTCTATTTACAAATCAAGGGTGAGGAAAGAAATTATAAAGACACATCCAGACCAAAGCACAGCCAGCAACTTTGAAGGAAAAGAGAAAGGTAAAGTTGTCTTGAAAAAACCAATATATTAACTTTGTCAGGATACTACAGTCTAATGGATTTTGGACAATGCTAAGCCAGGTGACACTGTTCTGAAGACAAGCAGAACCACAAGGGATTATTTATCTTCCAGTCTTGCCCTGAAGCTCCTCTCCCAGTTGCAACACCCTTTGCTTTTCCTATCACATACAGAGTAGGCAAAAGACATCAGGTCCACTTTTGGAAGGATGCAAGTGACAGCAGAAGCAGCCAGCTCAGCAAATGGATCTAACAAGTTCTTCCTGCCTTTTCCTCGTGGGCAGCAATTTGGATCTCCTTCTCCTCTGCCCTGACAGAAACCCTCACAAAATTCAGTTATTTTGAGACCTCTTTTTAAAAGCTCATTATAATCTACCAACAGATTCAGAAGCTCCAGCAACAGGAGAGTAATTAAGGTTTAGGAAAAAATACCTCCCCTTCTTTGCAAACTAGGCTAAATCTAAAACCCACTAAACTGAAGTATTCAGATTTTAAAGAGAACAAACAAACAAACCGTACTCAAAAAAACGACACAGTTCCTTTGAGGCAACAGAATACAATATGAATAAAAGACTCTGCCCACACAAAAAAAACACTACTTTTGATTTCTCAACTTAAAAACTGAAAAGCCAGAGGGAACCCACAGGTAGAGTTCCAGGTTAACATTTGAACCTCAAGTCAGGTGTCATCTTTCCTCCAAGTCTGTGAAGAAGAGGGGAAAGTCTGGTTTTGTAGTCCAAATTCCAGGTTCAGAGCTGCACAATGTAATGGCTTTCATTGACTCTTAACACATTTAAGCATCTCACCTTAGTCGAACAGGCACAACTAATACTTGCTAATTGCATCAACCATAAGACAGTTAGACAGGAACCTAACTTACCTTAACATGGATAAAACAAAAACTAATCAAAAGTGGGACAGACATCATGTAGAATATCAGTCTTTCAGGATAGGAAAAATTAATGAGCCAGCACTTAAAGCTAAAGCAAAACCCTAATGCTTTTGTCATATATTCACAGGTTTTTTTTCTTGGTGGGTGTCCTCCCCTCCCCAGGTTGCTGCCAGTTTGACATGAAAGCAGCAGGCAGCTACCAGAAAGCTTTCTAGCTTAGGCTCCTGCTGTTGGTAACACTTTAATAGCTCTCTGCAGGATCTTTGCCACCACCACTGCCTCTTCCAAGGATGAGGCTCAACAGCTCTAAGACCACAGGGAGGCAAACTGGGCACAAGAATCCCACAAACAGATGGGCAGGAGGAAGAAGGAAGGGGACACAGTGCAGATCTGCCAAGTTGCAATGCCCTGGGCTTTTAAAAGTCGAAAACAGGAGCTGATCTCTTGCAAATTCCAGCATGCTTACACATCAAGACTAGAACAGCATTTTATCAGCTGAGGGAGGAAACAACAGGAAGTCTGCTGGACCGTTTTCCCAGGAAAATGAATATATGGGAATTAACTTCTGTCATCTGCAATCAACCTTTTTCGCTACTGACAATTCTCATTCTCACTTTGAGCAACAGAGAAACAACCACCACAAAAAAAATGGCATTTATCCTGCATATTTTGAGTCATTTTAAGAGAAGAAGTGCTCTGCATCTAAATGAAAGTGCCCCAGCATGATGCTAATTAGACACTTTGCAGCTTCGTTACCCCATCTGGGAAACAGGTAAAAAATAAGAATGTGCAGATAATTTTCTCTAACCTCAGAGCTGGAACATTCAGGAATGTCAAAAAAGGGAAATATTTTTGTTGATGAGGAGAATAATCCTGAAGTCACTACCTACAGAGTTTTGCAGAGAGTGTTCCAAACTGTATTTCATATAAGATTGAAGGTGCATAACCAAGCCAAGGATTATTTCCTCTCCACCACTTTCTGTGATGACATCATATTTCCACACCAACACTCCTCTCCTGTGACCTCAAAAAATTGTCAGGAGTAAGATCAGGAAGTTATTTTAAGACTGATGAATGAATTGCTGCCAAGGAAATCAGACTCAAGGGCTCTGCCATCCTTTCCCCAGATGGTTCCATCAACTTTTTGCACTGACTCCCTCTTCAGCACTCTTCTCTTGTCCACCCCAGGGTGAGGAACAACATGACCATGTAATGGCAAGATGTATCCATATTGCATCTATTTACTCTACATTGTCCCAAGAGCTCATACATAGGGCTTTGCAATCCTCTGCAAAACAGAGGGGCTTCAAGGAAGCCACAAAACATTAAAATATTTTAAAAGATTAAAAAAATTAAAAATTAAAATATTTTAGTTTTTCCTACAGTCATCATTCCTGCTGTTTAAATCCAGCCCTACAGCTCATTACAAGTGTTCCACTTTCTATAGTGGGGGGGAAAAAAAAACAGCTTACAAAAAATACTCCATGTCTACGTCTTTAAATATCTCAGAGGAACACAAGTTCAATAGACTACATCAAAACTGAATTAAAGTAGAGAAAAACCAAACCAAAGGCAGATATAAGTTCAAAAAAGAGAAGTTAATAGCATGATGAATCTCAGTGTTTATCCACATGAGAGTGTGAGGATGCATGCAACTTCATCCATCAGATGATGGATGACCTTCATCTCTTTTCCCCAGTGCAAGGGTAGTATAGTAGATGACTACGGTTTTTATATCCTAAAGACCTCTATGCAGAGCTCACAAACAGGGTTTGCAAGCCAGTATTCCAAAATAAAAGTAAGGAATATCCACTACTGTATTTAGACACAAAGCACATACTTTCCATTCTAAACAAAATAGAAAATGAATTAAGAGAGGCCTCTGGGTTTTCCACTTTAGCCACAACATTATCCATCTGTAGTAAGAGGGAAGTGAAAAAAAAGCACAGAGTGTGAGTAGTGTTCAGTTGCTGATACAAAAGAATAGCAGAAGGATGAACTTGTTAGTCAGACTGTTATCACTGTCAATGAACACATCCCCCAATACTTCAAACACCCTCAGGGTCAAGAACATACATCCAGCATGTTTTTTTGAACCACTGATCCTGCTCATTTACTGAGTGTTTTGTCAACTGCTACAGCTCAGTCTCCTTCAAATTCTTGTCAAAAAATATACGTACAAGCCAGACTCCTTCACGATTTCTCCTCCAAATTGTGAGAACAGAACATACTATCTGCAGAAAAATATTGTTTTCTTTTCATTCCTGATGCTTATCCAGAGGTCTGGTCCCCAAGAACAGAGGATGAACCATACATAGGAAAAATCTCATACTCTGCAGGTGATAAAAACCTCTTCAGAAGAGGACTACAACATTTTTCTCTACAAAAAGCAAAATTAGACCTAGGAAATAAGACAAAAATACTACCTAAAAATAATGAGGCATTTTCAACCACTGCCTATTTACAGTTGTACCTGTGGAACCCATCTGCCACACTCAATTAGAGATCTTCAGCTATGACCTTCCTTCAGTTTATAATGAGGGGGAGAAAATCATACAAATGAAAAACAGCTTGATTGGTGCAGACAGCTCATTTTCCCCTCAACATAATCTCAGGTATACCTTTTTCCTCACTAAGGAATCAGGAAACCCCAATAGCAGTACATCTCCCAGAAAAGATTTAGAAGGAGACTGAAGGAACTCTATCACAGCGTACAAAAGCACTGGAAATGGCTCCCTGAACTATTTATTTTATTCATTGTTCATGTGCTTTCTACTGTAGTGAGATAAGATTATCTGACGCACACTGACAGAAGCCTAATTAAATTATGCATTTAGAAAAACAGATTTGGGAAATAATTTGTTATGAGGACAAAGGTTACCAAGTTTACTGAAAACCAGATTACAGTTAGAAATAACAAGAATAAATCCATATTTTCTCTAGTTCTTCTTCGCTTATTCCACTATACTATAAAGCTTGCAAAATACCTGTATTACAGCAGGTGCCTGAACAGTAGAAACCACAGCATTTGTTGTTTGAGATAACGTTTTCACAGGAGCAGCTGCTATTTTCTTTACTAACTGTGTGCCAGAATTCTTTGAAAAAATAAAAATAAAAAATAATTACATATGGGCAGAGAACAGTTGTCAGACAAGTCAATGACAAAACAGAGATTGAAGATGGGGTCAGATACAAACTGAGACACATCCTCTACCAGTAACAATACAGGATCAATTTACATAGTCCATATAGTTTAAACACTGCTCAACAAAGCTCTTTGTCTACCAGTTTAATATTCAATAACAGATTCAGAGACATTTAGAGAAAATGCATAATCAGAAAAAAATAAATCACTAAAGAAATATGTAAATTGTTACTTTAATGCACCTCCTTACTCTAGTGCGCTGACCACACTACAAGAGATGGAAGCAAAAAGCCAGCAGAGTTGAAGGAAGGAGGAACATCCTAGGGACATGGGAAAGGTCCTCAGCTTTACTCAGCTTCAGGGAAATATCCTAGCAGAGGATCACAGGGTTTTAGACACTAGCAGTAACCACTTAGGCAGTTTCGGCTGGAATTTTTTTTCATAAAACGGTTTACGTCATCATCAGAGAGGAGTTCACTAATTCGACCTTTACCATATGTAACAGCTCACAAGATTTTTCCCAAGCAAGAAAGCAAAGCACATAGTGATGTTTATTGGTGCAAAACCAAATACCATCATCCCATTCAGAAAGGGTTCAAATGCTTATTTAACCCTCCACAACTTATTTGCAAACCTGTTATAACTCCCTGATGAAGTCATGAGAGAAGTTACCTGCACAGTACATATTCTGATTGCAGGTGTGCTGGTTGGCACAGATGGTCTCACACTTGTGTTATTTTGTGTCTGGTTCTGTGCTTGTGCTACTGCCTGTTGAGATACCAGCATTAGGTGGCCATTACTGCTTCTGATAAGAACAGTTCCTGTTGAAAAAGAACACATTCAGACTGTTAGAAATTAAGTTATATTATGGCTTTCCTATATTTCTATGGAAGAAATAACTAGACTACACTGATAATGTAATATTGAGTTTATTACTCCAAGGAACTGCTACCAAGAAATATAAGAATTAAGTGCACATCTGCTTTACTATGCATCTTATGACAGAAAAGAATTCCTAAATTCAAGAGAAAAACTTAACCACCGGCCACATTGAAACACTGTTTGCACACAAGATGCAAATTGCAAAGCAGTTCACCATTTGAGTAAAAAAGATATTTTGAACACCAAAAAGACAGACACACAAAATATACACACATTCTGGGATACTCTAACACTAATTTTAAGCAGTTCTTCAACTTGCAAAATTCATCACCACTATAACGTCTGGCTGCCTCTTCAGCTTCTAACATTTAGGCACGTACTTAGAGGTGAAAACACAGCTTAGAGAAAACTGTAGTGGGAAATGAAGCTTGATTAGTATGAGCTCACTTACCTGTACCAAGACCATCCACCACAATCAAGAGGGCAGTAGTCTCCCATGAAAATCAAGGTCACTGAGATATTTTAAGCTGTCCCTCTGTCAAGGGTGTGTCCAAAAAGCATTAAAACCCAGGGTTTTATTGAAACAGTTTGAAGTCAAATAGGGAGATTCCAGTGGGAAAGAATTAAAAATAAAAAAGAAAGGGGGGAAAAAAGAAAGGCCATTCAGCTATCAAAGCCTCCTCTCTCCTCCCCTAAGGGCTCATCTCTGAAAAATTCAGAGTATTCGAAACCATCACAAATACAAAATGCCAGCTGGATACCTGGTCTGCACCATGTCAGATTCTTCAAGGGAGCTGCAGAGGACCCTACATTTGTGGTATCTCACCTCCTGTTGCAAAGCGCACCACTGAAAACACCATCCTCAAACACCCTCACTTAACAACGACCTTTCAAATAAAAGGAAGGAGGAGGTACAGGAAAATCCAGATAGGTAAATAAGACTACCTCAATGTTTCTGGAGGACTGCATTAAACTTTCTTGCATGTTATCTAATATCTGAAACTCAGATCTTCTATGCACACTTATGATCTTTCCTAGTGTAAAACAAGACTGTAATGAAATTTTTTTTATTACTTGGTTAGTCTAAAAGCTGTCAAAATACTACCATACAATACAACCTAAAACAGTGCCTCTGAGTTTAAATGCATACAACAGAAAAAGCCACAGGCTCCAGGAGTTGGGTTTTGTTGGTTATGTTTTGGGGTGTTTTTAAAAAACAATCAAGCTATAACCACATGCTTAGAAACAGCTTTTCATCCTCCACATCTAAAAGCATAAGAGGATATTGCAAGGCAACACAAAACCTGGTATAAAATTCTGTAACATCAACATATTGCCATTTACATAGCAGGCACAAATTGAGAACTGCAAGAGCAGCATCTACATGATCCCCTCCTTTCTCAAGCAGCTTTTACTACATGGGGCAGATGCACAAGCAGTTGCACATTCAGAAAAACACTGCTAACTCCATCTGACAACTCAGCTTTCTCCTCCTCCACTGATGACTTGACTATAATTATATTTAGGTACAGATGGATCATTTAATTTAATCAACGAATAACTGGAATTATAGAAAACATATTAGATTTCTCATTTTCTTTTCATGCCATCTTATTTAGACAGTGATTCATGGCAAACAATTTATCATCAGCTAAAAAAGGACATTTTTTTTCTTGTTCACACCACATGCTTATGCAGATTTCACTGAAAGAGAGAGAGCTGACCACATTTTGCTAGCAATAGCATTTCTCTCTGCTCTAGGTCCACATTCAGAATGGCAGAAGTGTTACTACTGGAGATTTTAAGCGTTTCTTTTATAAGCCTAGTTTAAAACATCACTGACAGCTCTACTCTTTGAGAAGGCACATATAAACTCGTAATTTCATTTTTTTAGCGGTTTGGAATGCATTAAGAGCTAGTTTTCATGTACTTGGATATTTTGTCACTACTCATTACATTTGCCTGTTAAGTCAAATTATCAGAAGTGCTTTTTCTACTTCTGCATTTGGGAAACCACACTGATTCCAGTCAACCTGATTACAGGGCTGGGACTGGTTTTGCACTACTGCTCTGCATTTTCAGTTGGCATTCACCAGAGATGCAGACACTGTTGGAAAAGTATCCCATCCCCCAGTCAACTGAAAGGGGTGAGTTTCCAACATAATCTACTTGCTTGACAGGAAATTACCTCAAGAGTTACAGAGCTAGAAAGTTTATGCAAATACAATACCGTTCATATGTAAATTCATTAAGATCTCCAAAAAAGGAAAGGTAAACAAAACACAACTACCACGAGTATTAACAAGTCAAAGTAGCCCCTTTACATTTGAGTAGGATAACAATGATCCCAAAAAGGATGTAACCCAAAACATAAAGCAACTTTCCCCCAAGCAAAAGGATTAGGCAACACAAGAACAAGTTGTTACCTAAGGCCACTCCAGTGGTCATAGCCTTGATTGGAACATTCAACTATGATAATACCTGTTACTGTTATAAGTTAGAGTAAGAAACTGTTCCCCTTGGAACAAACAATAATTTCCCTATCTTTGTTCCATTTCGGAGGATTTTTTTAATAAAGCATGGTAACCTTTTCATGGGAGCAGGTCTTTGTGACGCTGGCAAGATTGTAACTCCAAACCAGTACTATGGTAATCTATGAACTACTGCTTCTGTAGGCTTAATGCTATTGATGCCTGATGCTAGCACAGATAAAGCTGAAGGTAAATTTGAAACAGCTGTTAGAGCTACAGTTCCATACACTGCAGAGCCACATCTTGTTCAAGCACAAGAGTCAGTTCTGGGCAGTTACAACCTAATGTCACAAAGGGACAGTAAACTGACACATAAATTGCCCGAAACACTTTGAAAGCTATTGAGAACAGCACTTTTTTTTTTTTTACCTCTGGTTGCCACAAATTAATTACAGTTTTCACAACTTTGATACTCCCTTTCTTCCTGGAAACAAAAGCAATAACCCCATATTGCAGCCAATAGCACAGACTCCAAGAGGCAGCACAGGAGGTCTCTTATGCCAGAAGAAGAGGTTCCGTGGCTCTCAAAACTAATGCCTGAAGTCTCATACACTTTATGCAGATACACAAGTGTGAAATGAGGGAACAGCAGGTGATGGTAATCTTGAGGCTCTCAATCAAAAGGTCATGTAAACAGACTCGTGCAGCTACCAAGACGCTACTATCAGAAATAAAGGTAACTGCAAGAATCCACATTCTTCACTTGCTGGGGGAGGGGGGAAGACAGTACTTCTTATCAAGAGCTGTTCTCACATTCACTAGAAGGCAAATACTAATAAAATAAATGTGAAAACAGATCACCTCTTGCAGTCACTGCAACTCCACAAGAAAATGCATGGAAGCTCGAGACAATACTCAAAACAACACAGGATCTCTGAACAGCTGAAGCACGAAGTTTCAGCTAACACCTCTCAGCACTGCATTTAAAAACAGAAAAGGTATGGGCAATCTGAGCAAAATATCAGCACCAATGGTAGCAAATGAAGAGCAATGAAGCATCCTTGTTACATTAGAGATGCCCTCTTTTGGGCTGCACTTCCAAGAACACTCTGATAATTTTACTGGAGTTGTTTCAGAGAACAGGAACGACTTTCTCACTATTCACACACTTTGATAGTAAGAGCAAGGCATATTCCATTTAGGGCTTCAAAGCTGTTCCTATTTTCAAAGCAAAATGACCAGTTACCATGAGGGATTATTTCTTACCTGCTTCACTGGATGATTCAGATGTCTCTTGCAGATCAAAAAAAACCCTGTTTTACAATGAACTGATATTTCTGTCCTTAGATATTCTGCCTGCCCTGCCAAAAACATACTTTGAAAAGTTATTTGGTTTTCCTACACTGGCAGAGAAGGCAGTTAAAACACAATCAGCTGTTTCAGCCGTTTGTTCTCTGCACACCTTTCTTCATCTGCAACGCTCTGAAGAGGGCTGGAGGGAAGTACTTGACAACCAAACCCTAACTCATCTACCTCCAAAGCTACACAGAAGGAGCCACTCTATACCTTCTTACCTTGAAGAGGTCTCATTGAGATCTATACCCAGTGCCCTGCCTCCTCCTGGAACCAGGGCTGCTGGTATCCTGCCTTCAGGAGGAGTGCCTAGCAACAGTCCTGCAAAGCTAGCCTCTACCTAGACATGCCAGCACTGTGAGCAATGGAAAATCAGAGGACTTCTAATGAAATTTCATTTCATTTCGCAAACTTGATATCTCTCTGCTACAAATTTTCACTGTCCCAACCATAGGTGAAAGAAACCCAGCTTAATCTGAACTTGGTTTTGCACCCAACCCAGAAACCAAGAAACACAGGTTAGCAGGAAGAGCAGCTTCCAGGTACCTCTGCATTTTAACTAGAAAGCACCAAAACCTCACTGGAGACATGACCAAGAAGCTGTGGGATAACAGCAGAGATCTGTTTATGCCATTGTATGCAAGGCCACCTGCATGGGCCTCACTGTATTTCAGGGAATAGTGTTAAAGAAACCACAATGTTGTTAACATCAGCCTGTGCTGCCAACTGAAGCTCTGGGCTGCATCCAGCAGCACTGAACACCAGTGCATGCTAAAAGCATCCCACTGTAAGAGCAACTTCCACCATGTAAGACAACCTGAGACCACTTCTGAAGGGGAACTTTACCCAGGAATTTCCTGAGATGAACAAGCTGGCATTTGTATTCCAGTGGAGATACACCTTATGCTGTTACTACACATGAAGCTGAGGTTGTCAAGTTAAGCCACCACTTTGATTATAAGTTTCTAACCCAACTGCTCAACCAAACAGCTCTTGGGAACTGCTGGCTAGGAAATAACGTGAGGAAATGAAGACTTTTGCTCCTAAAATAAAATACAAGCAAGGACCAACCACAATGAGACCAAACACATTTAAGAGAACACGAGTCACAAAAGTTGCATTCAAAGAAGAGTAAATTTAGCTTATTTCCAAACAAGGAGCATCTGCATCAAGTATGTTACCAATCTTAGTAAAGTACACTTTAACCCAATTATAAAAACAAGGCTAAATGGGGACTTGAAGGTCTCAAATCAGTAACTGAGCAATAAAAATGTTTTAAAACAACAGTAATGTGTCAGAGCTCTCTGATCCTAAACAAATCCCATTCTTCCACTGAGCTACTCAAAACAAAGCGATAGCTTTTAGGGCAGTTATTTCAAGCTAAGATCAAGCTTTAAGGGGGATGTTTTAATAGGAAACTAAGTGGCAATTAAAAAGGAATACTGGTTTTAAATTTCTTTGACTATTTAGAATCATTCAAAATTTGAAATATAAAATACCAAACACTGCTAATCCATGCAAAAGGTTTGAATACAGTTTTTCTCTCTAAATCCATCCTTCAGGAAAAGAGCCTGTTTTTTCCTGTTCAATTCTATTTATTGAGCCCCACAGAACAGGTCACATAAAAATTTTAAGAAATATATTACAGGAGTGAATAAGACAGACCAAAAAAGGGCATTATTAGAGACTAGACTGTTCCAGTAGTGGTTGTATCAAGGTGCATTATGTCGTAGGTCAGATGAAAAAGAGTGCTAAAGAGGTACAAAGAATTAATGAAATTCTGTGAAAGACAGTAACCTAACTTCGACATGATTTATATAATCCTTCTAATATGATGGGGCTGTAATGTTCTCAGATGAAGTATGGTCTGAGTGCATGCAGGAGAACTTCTTATTCCCTATGAAACTTACTAGGTACCTGAGTTTTCCTAGATGTCTACGGCAAATTTCTGTAGTGGAGATGAAGAAACAAGGACAACAGTCCAATTTGGAGGTAACATCTAGCTGTGCTTTTCACTGTTCTAGGAATGAAGCTACAACAATGATCTAGAGGCTATACCAGGTTACCTCACCACAGGCTCCCAATAATGATCTCTAACTTCTATTTTTAAATTCAAATTACTTCAGACAACAGATCTTTTGTGAAGTCACAAGAATTGCCTATTTTACACTTTTCTTGGGAAAAACACCTGTGATTGTTCTCATATTTCCCAGATAAGCAGGGCAGAGGGCTCATCTACACTATATGGGGTCAAGATAAGCTGTTCAGCATCTACACTACACCCACAAAACGTTTTATTCCATAAAACAAATCATTCCAACCTTTAGAAGTCAATTCTAGCTGATGTAAGAAGAATTCAGCAATGCCCAACTGCTGCAATCAAGCACTGCTATTGCAGCAGCCAGAATCACTCACCACACATCCAGGCCCTCAACCAATTAATTCCATTCACATTTTGTTTCACAAACTAAATAATTACATATCTCAGAAATCACCCACTGTGCTCTTTCCCTTTGTTCCAGAGAAGCTTCTAAACTAATGGGTCATTATAGCAATGGCTCAGGACCAGTGACTAGCATGTAGATATTGCAGAGTCACAATGAAATGTCAGATTTTGAATTCCAATGAAAGACACCTTGTTTTACCCATGGATATGGAAATCATTAACTTCCATGTCAGGAGAAAAATTCAAAGGGCATAATCCCCATATTCTTTCATGCTACCATAGAACACAGTTTTTATAAAATACAACACAATGTTATACCTGTAAGCTCTTTAAAGATGCTAGTGACATCTTTGCCAACTGCACAAACTGCACTGCAGATTCATGTAGACTGGCCTACAACTTCCAGGCTGATGTCTGACATCCCACCTTTTCAAAGCCAGTGACCAGTTTTCCTTGCAGACATCACTGTCCAGCTGACAGCACAGTTCCACCAGCATTAATGCTTCCCAGACTGCCTGGTTGCTGTAAGCAGTCTTTTAAACCACCACCACATACACACTAACAGCTTGAGGGGTTTATAGTCCCAGTAAAAGCTGCTGCCTCCAGTAACTCCAACCTTTCTCTGGCTAACACCTTTCTGTACTACCAGTGGGCACCAGCTCCTGAGACACCCAGGACAGACACAGGCTTTCCAAACACAGAGAGCCAGGAAAGGGATGATGCTATCTCTTCTAGGCAGGATGGAGCAGACTCTGATATCCTATTGTTTAAAACAGTCCAGAATAATGAACACCACACATCTTTCTCAAGAGCATAAACAAAGTCCCCTCTCCCTCCCTTTCTTCAGGAACTACACAAAGTGCCAAAACTGCAAAAATCTGAAGCCAAGTTCCACACGCTGCTCAACCAACAAGTCTTACCCAAGCTGTTGGAGACTAGCTGCTCATCAATGCATTTTGGTGCCCATATGGATATCAGTTTAACATTCTAGCAACTGGGCCCCCATAGTTTTCACATTTTCTGATGCCTTTTCACAGAATATAGGCCCACATTTCAGCATTAAAAGAGTTCTCCTTGACTGCACATATTGTTGAGCTTCTTTCCTCGAGAATACATTTATATCCACATAATTTTACAGTTATAGTAGCAATCTTAAGCAAAAGTATAACTGTACCAGTTGCAAGGGTAGTCTACTTTTTTTTTTTTTTTTAATAACAAGCAACAGATGTCCATATCAACCATTTAAGAAAATCTAGACGCTGCATTGGTACTTGGAGGGGATGTAAGCAACCGATAAGTCTTTTGGCCATAGTTTCAAGATAGCACTACCCTTTCTATTTGGATTCAGAGTGTATTTATTACACTTGAATCCCAAGGGGTGCTTTTTTAATTGTGCGTAGGCATCGAGGATTCCCAGCCAATGCTGTGTACCACAAGGCAGAGCCTGATTTGATATTGTGATAACATCTAGCTCTTGTCCTTGGGCCACGCCTTTCAGCAACTGGGATCATTTCCCATCAGCATTTCCCCATTGCATCTTTGTGGTTTGCAACTTTGCACCTTGAGGCTTGGTTGCTTTCTATCTGAGTCATCAGACAGTTCTAGGATTGTCTACAGCTAAGATGATCTGACTTGAGCATTCTCCAGGATACAAATTTCCTCATTCAGAAGCTTCAAATATTTGCTGGGCTCTCAGCTGATGGCTGAGTGAAATAGTATCTCAAAGGAGCAAAGTGACACTTCCTTACTCTCAAGACAATTCCTACTGCACTGAAAGAAGCATTGAGTCTCTACACCACATCCTCTTGTGTGCTCCTAGTATTCACTGGAGTGAAATTCTTCAAAAGCAAGTTATGTGTTTGGCACAATGTAGCCATATATATACAGCACATGGCTTTCTAAGGACCAGAAGATATGCCAACACCCTGCACTTAGCATTTCTGGAACAGCTATTCTGTAAGCTGTTACAGAGCAATCCAAAGCTGAAATGTTGAACCACAAATCTTAACTTTAAAACAAGAGTTGCTGAAAATACCATTGGTGTCTTGGTAGCGTTCTAAGAAAGGACAAGATCAGTCCCCTTTAAATCTCTGTCTCCTTTAAATAAAACAAGAATCAAGTCAGTTAATTCAGATTAATTTTACAATGGGACCCTGTTTCCTCATTGCTCACTTGGAGACCAGAATAAAGTTGAATTCCACTTCATTTCTTCTAAAAGTGCAAATTCACTCCTCAGCTGGATGGCTTTTCACTTGCAAGCAAGGGATCAACACTGAATTTTAACACTGATCACCACCTTGCTCTAAGTGTAATGGAGCAAACAAAAATTATTGCAGAGGACAGCAAAACTTTCACGGGAAACATTAACTTCTGTCTACACAGATATTGTGGAAACTGTCACCAGAACTGTGTGATATTTGTCAAGTGCCTAGTATGTGAGCCATGTATAAAGGTGCTCTGACTGCACTAACCCCCTTCAACAGAGAGCATTGGCTGCCCCACTGAGACTGCCTGGTAATGCACCACCCATCAGTCAGCTGGACCTGGCTTCCAGGGCTCCCCTGGGGCTAGGAGGCAACTGCCACTGGGCAAGCAGCCAGGGAAAGTCTTCAGGTGCTGTGCCAACCAGGGCATGCTGTTTCACCCCACTGTTAATCCAGCCTGGACATCCACCCAAGGAACTCTGATTTACCAGGCAACTCCTGGGAGCAGCCAGTACTAATGAAAGCATCTCCTCTGGCTCCACCAAACTGGAAACATGCACTGGAAGAAGTCTGCAAACATGAGCTATGAAAATTAAGTGTTACCTTACCATTGGAAGATCACTCAGTAAGATCACTGAGCTTCACCAGTTCTCCAGCCTTAACAGACCCTACATTTGCTCACTAGCAACAAGGATCTTCCACCTATTGCCATTTTTACCCCACTTCAGTTGCAATCAGAGACTATTTCCCCAAGACACTGGTGGAAAAGATCTGTTAGTGGACTTTGTTCTAGAGGTGATCCAGATGGCAGAACAGACCTTAATGCCGACAATTTGAATAGTAAGACATTTTAAAACATCTATGGTGATCTTTTCCATTTTGCAAATTATACCTGCTTTTCTTCTGACATCATCAGTTTTCAGAAAACTCACATTATGCAGAGAGAATTATAAAAAAAGTATTTGCCCTTTGCTATTGTCTAAATGATTAGGGCAGTACTAATTATTCATCTTTGATAGTTATCAGAAGCGTGGCAATTTACATCAAAACTCGTATACACATATATCTGTAAATACAATCCTACCTACTAGGCACAGCATAAATTCTAATTAAGCAGCATAACAAATACTTGGTTCTCTAAAATGACTTAAAAAACCTGGTACAGTAACTACTCAAAATAACAACACATGAGCTTACCTAGATTTTATGAGCATCTTTGGGAAAAAGAATACTGAAACATAATTAGTGTTTCTTCCAGCTGTCACTTGTATGTGGATGATGCTATTTTTACTGCTACAAGCTGAAAGGTCCTTTAAATACTGCAAAAGCAACACAAGTCAGGCTCATGTTCTCTCTCTTCTAAAGATTAAAGAAAGTTTATTATTCATCAAACTGTAGCTGTAATTCTTTGCAATACACTCCAATTGACTGTAAATTCTGAATAGCATTTAACATTAATTTTACTGAGCATCATATTTCTGTGCTTCAGTGCATCTTATTTTTTTTCTCTGTGTTGGAAAATCATAAATCTAGACATTAGCTTCACATCTTCTGCCAAAATTTAAGCCTTAATTCTCACATGGCTGTGCTTTTAATCATATGAAGGCATTATTCTGCTAGATACAGTCAGCCTCAAAAGCAAAATCAAGTCTTATAGTGCAGCTGAAATTTCAACTGGTTACAACACAAGATATTTCCTTATTATTATCTAAGTTTGACACAGTTCTTCAAGCTTGCCAAAGCTTTGTTCACCCTTCCTCAGGAAAAAAAAAGTTGACCAGCATCACCTAATGTGAAGAGAGAACTTCACAGAGAATCCATCCCCAGAAGCCTGTTAAACAGAGAATATTATTGGGATACAAAAAGTTACAAGCACTGGTTATTTAGCCCCTACTGGTCTGAGCACAAGTACTATGCTCAGACTTCACAGGATTATCAACATCCAGAAACCGCATTCTTTAAAGGAATTTCTATGTTTTCTGCCTGTTGAAACAAGAAATCCTTAGATAGCCTACTCCTACTCAAACATAATATAAATTAAGAAGTATTTTAAAATCAGCATTTTCTCCTATTCTAAAGCAACAGACCGCATACAAATATGAAAAGAACAACTTCCTCATATAGTTTTACTACTGAAAAATGCCAACTAGAACATGATGAGGGAGATTCCCAGCACTCTGCATGAGACGTATTAGGTCAACTTTGAAAGCAGAAGGCAGCAGCATCCAGATGTTTATCAGCCCTTACCTCTTCAGGTTACCTACCTTAGGTTCTACAGACAATTAGGAGACACTCGACAAGACCAGGCTCCATACCATTCCACTGCAGTTTTGGAATACCCACACGGGTCCTCTCCTTCCCACCCACCCAATGCTGCCTGCCTGCTTCACGCCATATAGCCCAGCCACCTGACACAAACACTGGCTGTGCTTTCTGAAGTTACCCACTGTCAGCCTAGATAAGCTGCAGGCAGTGGAAAACCTGCCACAGACACGGCAAAACATCCAAGCAAAGACAACTGAGCTGCAAACAGAAACCAAGACGCTGTACTTGCTGCTGTTCCCCTCTTAAGTCAGGTGCAAAGGAAACCTTACACGGAGACCATGCCTCGCACCACATTACAGTGAAATTACAGCACACTCAGGGCTACTTCTCTGGGGCTCAGGCCCACTGGTGTTAGCAGTAATGGCAAACATGAAACAGAAATACACACACCAGAGGCAGCCAATGCTACAGTGGAGAGTGATGGCAGCTGCTGCCACAACTCTGTAGCCAGCAGCAGTGGCATGAGGTGAGGTTTTCAAAGAGTTTTCCTGCTCTAAGCAGATTGAAGGTAACAACGGAGGACCCCCGGCATCCGGTTCAGTTATGTCCTTTTTCATCCCAGCAGCAGAAAAGCAGATTTATCTACTAATTGTCCTTTCAACACCTGCTTGTAATGAGCATTCCAGGGCCAGGGATAGACTGAAAGTACAGACACAGAAGTGACAAAAACCTAAGTTCAAGAAAAGTAAACAAAACCAAGAAACAACATTCTTTTTGTTGCTTTTATGCTCTTTTTCTACCCTCCACTTCTCCAAAGTAGTGTGGTGCTCAAAGACACTAACGTGAACTATAGACATTTGTCACAGCCCTTGTCTGTCCTTCCCCTTCCCTCTTATTTCCTCTCATTTAATAGCACAGCCCATCCATTTCTCCCTCCCATTAAGCTCAGGTTAACCAAGGACACAATTTCTTGTTAAGCAGATGGTCCATGACATGAGACTTTTGCAGGTTTGTACACATCAGCACAGGCCACACGGAGCTCAGGGCTGAGGCAGCACAGCACTCACCAAGCTGCTCTGCTCTCTGCAGACCCAGACTGCTACGTGCAAAGCCTTCTGAAATGCTGCTAGCCTTCTTCTTGTCAACAAAGACTGAGCAACTGAGGAAAGGTCCCTTTGGTAGATCAAATTCCCTTCATTTGGGAGGACATAGCCCAACCATTCAGTCTAAGAGCTGATGGTACAAGAAGAACAAACCCAAACCCTGAAGTCAGACCAGTTGGAGTCCTGCTGCTTGCTAAAGCCTTCAGTGGTGGTCAGCCAGGGATGGACTGGTGCAGGAGAATGGCCTTGTGTACCAGCAGCACTGCTCTGACAGTCAGCTGCTCCACCAGCACTTTGTAGAGGAAATCACAGGAAGGTGATAAACACCCCTAGTTACTCATGACAAGTCTGAGTCCTTCAAGACCAAGAAAACTCCTAAAGCTCAGTGAACTTCCCTGGGCAACCAGACAAAAAGAGGCACTTGGCAGATGGGCAATCTATGCTCAGAGACATGAGGAGTCAGCCATTATCTAGTCATCTGCTTTTCCCAACTCCTGGCTTTATTCTGAGCAAGAGGAAGTGGGAGGTAAAGATGGAAGAGAAAGAAAATCCCAAATTTCCACGGACCTCCACTGCTCTCCAAGTCCCAGAGACAAACACAGCTCCTCTACTGGTGCCCTTCCTTGCCTAGACTGCAGCGCTGTGGAAGCAATGCCCACTCTGGGCCACAAAGCAGCTCATGAGTAACTCAGCATGACCAGTAAGGGCAGTGCTGTCCAGCCTTCCTCAGAACAAGCCACCTCAAATATTTCCCTTTGAAACTCAAGGGAAGGATGTTTCTGTATGCATTTTTCTTAACAGGTGCCATAAAAGTTGACTGCCATGATTTTAAACCTATATGCATTGTTCCTTCTGTATTTTATCCCGTATGGCCAGATTGGGCAGTTTCTTTGAAACAAAAACTTCTCAAGCCTAGGAATTTGGTGGTTTGTTCCACTTTCTTTTTTTAATGCTGCTAACACCTGAAGCATTAATGCTATCCATCTTGCATTTTTTATTATTAATTAAAAATTGAATCCACCTAGAAGACAGAGGAAAAACACTCACACTTTTTCAAGATGGAATGCATTTTTATATAACCTTGCAACAATTACATAGACAAGTTTCTCTGAAACACTGATCCATTTGAAATCTGACAACATCTAGTTTCCTCTGAAGCACTGAAGTATATAGTTATTTTAATTTACAATGCTGCAGAGTACCAGCACCTCTGAACTTCTGATATAAAGACTGCATTGTCCCAGGAGGAAGGAAAACAAGCTGATGCAACTGAGGGATAATACTACTTTTGTGACATCTGCCTCCTACCACAATACAAGTCAGATGACATTCAACAGTATACCTGGATGCAATCAAATTTAAGCCACTACAAAAAACTCTTCAGTTTTGCTAACATTTAGTTCCCAAACCAGTCTTGCATGAGCATCAACCTTCACAGAAAGTGTTTAACTGGATGTCAATACATTCCAGAATGCAAAAGTATTAGATACAAATCCTGAATACCTGGGAAGCACTGCTACAAGAAGTTAATATATTTCCATAGTGGGTTCATTTCAGAGGAAAGTTGGCAAGGATTTAGACTCATCCTTGACTGCTGACTACCCAGACATTACAGTATTGTGAGTGACGGGAAATCTACAGTGAAACTGACTGACTAAAGACTTTTTTTAAATTAGCATTATATATTTTCTTGGGAGGTGCATGTCTTTGATAAGGACATTGGGATTAAAAAAAAAAAAGAAAGAGGAGAGGAAAAATAAGCAAATACACACTACCAGCACAGGGATTACTGTAAAGCCAGTCATCCTTTTCAGCAATATCCAACCTGAAATTGCAACAGATGCTCCACCAACAGAACTGTCCTGGCAGGAAGTAATTATAGCATCAAATAGCAATAAAGTCATTACATATCTTAGGATCTCAACAGAGCGAGATCAAAACCACTGGAAGCAAGTCACTTTAAAAAAAAAACAAAACCATTTAAATGCAGCCCAACAGGGAGAAGTGGGATGTTCAGAACCAACAGCACCTTCTTCCTCTTAAGAGAAAGTGCAGGTGGAAGCCCTGACTAATCCTCGGTTGCTATCCAAACTATTAAGATATCTGTATCAGCATTGTGCAATTCCTACATTAATATTTTCACTGCTGCTATAGGAAGCACACTTGTAAGGGCGATATCTCTCCGAATCCTTACGTTTCCCACAGAGGGTTTACAGGAAAAAAAAGCGTTTCAAGGAGCAACACGTAGTGAACTTTCACCTCTGCCGTCCTTAGGCACGGCAGTATCTTGTTCCACGAACAGTCGCATCGGCCTGGTTGTGGCAGCGACAAGGATTCCCGCGGGACCGCCCGGCCGGAGGGGAGTGCGGGCACCCCGGCCCGATCCCTAAGTTATGGAGGTCGCTCTGCAGTCCCACACCCCCTCCCCGAAGTACTCCTTCATCTAAGTTCCACTAAAGCCTCGAGCACTCTTTTTCAAGTCACACATAAGGGTAACTTGGCCGGTGATTTTTTGGTTACTTTTCCTGTTCTTCGTGCTTTCCAGCAAAGTAAGAAGTTGCGTTTATCCAGAGACTTCCAGATGCATCCTTCAGACGGGCTGTAAGCATCTCCAGCGCTGCCCGACCGAACCCAGTCACACTGCCAATGCCCTGCAAGGCAGACGCACACGCCGGTTCCCAAAGTTTGGGGCAGACAACCAGCCCGAAACACACACCGCCACTACCATCACGATCACCAACCACCCCGCCCGTCCTTCGCCACGGCTCATCTCCAGCAGCAAAGGCAGAGCGGCGGGCTCCGTCCTGCCCACCGGCCCCCCGGCAGCGACGGCCGCGACATGCCGGGTAAGTCGCGACACGGGACGTGCCCGCAGCTGGGGCAGCCCGGGAGGGCTCACTCACCTGGGGGCAGCTGCAAGTTGGCCGGCAACTGGAGGGTGGCCGTGGGCGGCCCCTTGGGCGCCNCTCCCGGGCGCCGCGCACGTGGGCCCGGCCGGCCCGGCCTCCCCTGCCGGCAGCGGGAGCGAGGGGAGGGGAAGGGAGGAGGGAAGGGGGGCGGTCCAAGGCCGCCAGCGCGTCCTACTGCGGCGGCGCCCGGCCAGGCTCCACCGCCCCTTTGAGCCCGCCCGTGTGTGTGGAGCTGTGCGGACCCAGCGCCTGTGCCGCGTTGAAGTTGGTGTCGGGGGGGAGGAGGCGCCCGGGGCCGCGGGATGGGGATGACGCTGGGTGGCCACGGCAGAGCCGCGGAGCTGCTCCTCCCGCCGTGCCTGCTCCGGCCCGCCTACCTGCGCCACACACCCCGGCTGTACCTGGGCTGCAGGTGCCCTTGGGGCTCAAAACCAAAGCAGCTCCGCCGAGTGTGAGAGTTCGTCGTGTCCTGATGCGAGCTTGCTGACAGGCCGAGGCGGCGAAAGCAGCAGGGACCTGTAAGAATGAAGGGGACAAAATTGTCCCGTTTGACCTTCATGCCCCGGGCTCGGCTTGAAAGGCTGAGGGATGACGTGGAACTCGGTCCCCCGTGTAAAGCAAGTGTGATCCTGACAGAATACACACAACACAGCTCTAAAAACAAATTTCAGAATATAATGGAAAGTTTCTGCACTGGGGATAGGGAACTCAGCATGACCTTCAGTAATTCTGATTTGAGGTCGTTGTGTATCACAGCTAAGTGTGGCTTAAATTTCAGGACATTCTGATGCATGTTGATGAACGTGCTTTTATGCATAAAATTTAAGGGGTATTGCTTGTAACTACCCAAATTCAGCACAGTATAAGCAATTATAAAATCCAGGGCATGTTGTATGGTTCATTAAAGTGGTGCAAAAAGCTCAAAGTCCAAAAAATATTAGGAGAAAAAAAAAATAATTCTTGTATTAAACTTCCCTTGCAACTATGTTTTTCAGATAGAAATGTAGACAAGAAAAGGAAACACTCATCTTTTTGGCCATATTGAGTAAGAACTTTGATTCCACAGCGTTAGTACTTTATATTGCTGTCGGCAGCAACAGAAACAGAGAAGAGAAATTGCTCACCTCTTGCCACGCCTATTCTATTCCAGAACAAATCAGCCCAAAATCTCAGAGATGGCAGCAGCAATGGTCACAGTTTCCAAGTGTCAGAGCAAGCTAAGAAGACAGTGAAAGAAAAGACATGGTAACGCAAGAGAGAGCATCCTTTGTACTCTTTACAGCTCTGCCAAGTCTGACTAAATTACATTGCTTCTTACACATATGAAGGTGTGTTACACGCATAAAATGACAACCAGGGTATAGTGAGTTACCTCCTGCATGCCAAGGGATGCACAGAGACCAGGAGAAAGGGATGCTTCAGTTTCAGCAAAGACCAGCAGTGATTGATAGCAGAAGGGACAAGGATGCAAAGCAAAGCATCATATTTATTATTCTTGGACTTAAGGAAGAATGGAGTTTGCTTCTTACTTAAAGCTAAGTTTTTGTCTTCTTGCAGCCATTTGAACTTTAGAGGGAATCTCTGAGGCCCCCATGCAAATGCTTAGGAGGGAAAGCGTATCTGAAAGAGGCAAAAAGAAATAGCTAAAGACAACAGAAGTTGTCTTGAAGAAGTTGCAAAGCACAGCAGTGTGTGAAAAAGGGAAGTATAAAATACAGCATAGTAAGAGAAAGAAATACGCAAATCAAGAAGCGAAGGAAGCAATATGAAATACATTACAAGAAAAGACATGGCACCATAAAGAGGAAAAGAAAACATACTCAGAAGTTTTAGAAATATGCATATCTTAAAAAAAATTAAAAAGTTAAAGTGCCATAAGTGTCTTCCCCAAACAAAACAAAGGCACTTATTATTGTATGAAACTGCACAGGAAATAAAAGGAAGAGTCCTTTTCCCACACTGGAAAAATGTGTTACCGTAGAGGCCCAGTACGCACTTTTTATTAGCAAGGTTAAGCAAAAAGGAACAAAACATCTGGATCTTGAAAGCTATTTTCATTACTGAAGAGGTTACAGCACATGTGAGAAAGTTACTTTTGTCATTACCTAGAGTTTTGGGGTTTTTAAAAATCTCTATTCTCTTAGGAAAACGCCTCCATCAAAAAAACCCCCAAAAACCCATACATTGAAAAATTCTGAATTAAGTCATCATTCTTGTCTACACTCTTTTTTACCCCAATACCTTGTTTGGGGGATACTGCTAAACATGATAATTGCTTTTCAAAGTCAGGTGAAGATGCATCTCACTCACACAGTTACATCATGTAACTGTTCCTTCCATGAACACCTGGCCTTGGCAAACTGACCTGTTCTACTACTTCAAATAACGCATGAATGGGCACATCTGACATTCATATAGAAGTCCCTTCTTTATCTTCCAGGCACAGGAAGGCATTACAGCAAACAGCAGCTCATATTTCCTTTCCAGGAGCTATTAGGTTAGATAGGTACTGCCCATAGTTTGCTCTGCATAACATGTTTCCAACAGACCTTCACAGATGCATTGAATCAGTCTGTGCTGTTCTAAGCTTTCTAGAGGCTTTCAAATGGCATATTTAAAATACAAACCACCCTCCATAAAGCCACTTGCCCTCCAAAATTTCTGTCCACACATCAGGCCTTAACTCTTCCAAAGACAAACCTTTTTAAGTCCTTAGGTTTTAAGGCAGTTTCACATACAACAATGGTTTCAGCTTCCTATAATCCTATAAAATCTGTCTAGTATGCTTCCAGGGTTTTTAATCTGTCCATGATCCTTTCTACAAAAGTTTTATATTCTCTTAGTTGGAAATGCAGGAATAGAATACATGAGCAAAAATATTAAAGTAATGGGAATCAAAGTTGTAAATGTGTATCTATTTACTAATGAAAACAACCAAGTAAAACACAAAATCACAGATAGCTATTTAATATCAGCAGTAAACACACCTGCATTTTGGTTGCAATTTCAGTAGATTTTTTAGTTTGTTTGTTTATATCAGAGATAATCTGCCCTGTTTTTTCTCTCTTGACTGATCATCTTTTTATGGAGGTGCCTCTTTCTTTTGAATATTCAGGTCACAACATATATACATATTTGCATAATCAAAGTCTTTGTTCCATGAGGTACAATACCCTGCAGCTTTATAAAACATTTAAAAGTACAACAGGAAGGTATAAAAAAAGAATGGGGCATATACTTTTATACTGTTATATGACATAAAGCTTGGTTGACTATACTGAGCTACTAATAGCAAGAGAGCTAACAGTGAGTCGTGAAGTCCCAGTAGAGGAATTCCTGTCTGGCTGTGCACCTGCAGTGCCAGCTGATGTGAGGAACCCCAAGCTACGTCAGAGAGTCATAGAAATGCTTGTGTTGGAGAAGACCACCAAGATCATGAAGTCCAACCATTACCCTGCACCACCAAGTCCATCACTAAACCTTGTCTGTCAGTACCACACATACCGATCGTTTCAATACCTCCAGGGATTGTAACTTAACCACTTCCCTGGGCAGCTTGTTCCAAGGCTCAGCAGCCCTTTCAGTAAAGGAATTTTTCTTAATCACCAATCTAAACTTCCCGTGGCACAATCTGAGGCCATTTCCTCTTGTCCCATCACTTGTTACTTGGGAGAAGAGACCAACTCCCACCTGCTCCAGCCTCCTTTCAGGTGGCTGTAGAGAGTGATAAAGGGCATCCCTCAGCCTCCTCTTCTCCCAGCTAAACACCCCCAACTCCCATAGCCATTCCCCAAAAAACTTGTGCTCCAGACCCTTCCCCAGCTCCCTGTCCCTTCTCTGGACACACTCCAGCACTTCCATGTCCTTCTTGTCATGAGGGGCCCAGAACTGAACATAGGATTTGAGTGCACACTGGTGCAGCCTCACCAGTGCTGAGTACAAGGGGACAATCCCTGCCCTGGTTCTGCTGGCCACACTGTTGCTGACGCAGGCCAGGATGCCACTGGCCTTCTTGGCCACCTGGGCTCATGTTCAGCTGGAAGTGACCTGGTGAGGTGGGAAGGTCTGGAAAGCACACACACCTCACAAGCTTGGCTCTAAGTGAGAAAGATCAGAAAACTAAGTGAACAGAGGAAGAAAGAAGGGAGGAATGGGCACGAGCAATAGCTACGAGTAGCTGAAAATATACAGTAACAGGTAACAGGTAAAAATGCCTCTACAAAAGAGATCCATAGTACTAAAGCTCAGGAATTGGGCACAACTATATTCTCAACAGAACACAGAGAATAAAGTCAATTGATCTCAGACTTAGTATGTTAAGAATTACAGAACTATACTATGAAGTTATACTGGATACCATTCACTAAAAGAAAAGAGTTTTATCGCTGAAGCTGCAGTGACCTATAATAATACTGCATTATGTAAAGTGATGTTGCTATTTTATTTATTTATTGATATTGCTCATGAATAATGTACAGTATTGCAACACTTAGTAAATGAAACAGAACACAAATGAGATCTTTACTGGACTCATAGTACCACTGAGCAGTAATTAGCCTATTTGCAAAAATTACAATAAAAAAGGAGGGAAAAAGAGGTTCTGACAGATTTTACATATCCTGTACCACCACTAACCCAGGCTTCTGGAAACTAACATCACTTCTTTTTACACATCCTGTACCACCACTAACATCAGCTTCTGAAAACACATCAGTAACTTTTTTGTGACAAATATATTTGTGAGGGGGGGAAAAAAGCCTATTTCTATACAGCTCAAGCATATGGGAAGTAGCACAACTCTAGCTCCATCATGTTTCAGGAAAACCACAAAACTCAGCTTAGATAGAAACAAGTTCGTTCAGCAACTCTACACTGCGGACAATTACTGCCTCTTAGAGCTTCAAAAATGTTATGCTGCCATAATTGTTCTGTGACTTAGATCTTTTTCCTTTCTCTTTTCTGTAAATTGCATTTCAGTATCTTTTGCATTAAAAATTTGAGTAAAACAAAATTATTATTGCCACAGATTTCCAATTGTGATGTTCCAATCTATTTTTCCTTTATCCTCACAAGTATCACACTGTAGAGAACTACTGATGGAGTGGTGTGTTAAATTTCCACCTCCCTATGCTTTCATATCCTCTTAGATTGAGAAGGTGCATGTTTTTTAGCTGAATTGTTGGTCTTCCACTGGGAATTCATAATTTGATTCACCCTTAATACACAAAGAGCATAAAAGCATAGGAAGCTAATGATTTCTGAACCTGGAACTGCAATCTTGTCTCCTTATTTTCATTCCATGGATAATTCAAAGAAACTGGTTTACTTGATCAAAAAGTGCCTGAAAAGAATATCTGGATTTATAATTTTTTTTCTTTTGGTCATTAACAAAAAGATTGAGATTTTTTTCCCTTCTTCTTCCTTCATTCACACTATTCTCATATTTGAAGGGGAAAGAGGGGTATTTTAAACTTTGAACAAATATTAAAACTGAAAAATTAGTCTAATTTCAAAAGCATTATGGCAAAGCAAATTGTTTGCCCTATTTAAACATTTGGGAAAATGCATTTACATGTTGTTCCCTCCCCTATTTTTTCTGTGCTGTTTCGAAAACATCCAAGTCACAGTTACTTACTGTACTATCATACTGGGAGAGAGGAAATGTGTACTGAATTTCGAAGTACACACTCGTTAAAATTTGTTATTCAAACTGAATACCTAGAGACAGGCAATACCCTCTGGTGCTCCATCACCCTCATTGTTAAAAAAGAACCCCAAAAACAAAAATTTGATGTTCAACATAACTTACTGTGTTTCGGTTTGAACCCATTACCTCCTTTCTTGTCACTGAACACCATTGGTGCTGTCCTCTTTTCACCTCCTGTCAGGTATTTATAGACATTATTTCCCTGAGCCTTCTCTTCTCCAGGCTGAGCAGTCCCAACACTCTCAACCTTTCCTCATAGGTGAGATCCTCAAATCCTTTCATCATCCTTGGGGCCCTTTGCTGGATTCTCTCCCAGTACATGCATGTCTCTCTTGTACTGGGGAGCCCAGGACTGAACAGAGCACTCCAGGTGTGGCCTCACCAGTGCTGAGCACCCTTCCTTTGTAGAGGTAGTATTACAGTAACTAATATGAAAAATGGAACACTGCATTCTGATAATACTTTTAATGCAAATTTTTGTATATACTATGAAGCCTGTATCTTCCACTTGTGATAGAAACAGAAACTATTAAGCTACAAAGGGACCACAACATGTCAGAAACACTGTGATAAGGATCACTACAGGATAAAGCACTACTATAATTTTCATCATTTTCAAAGACAATGATAATGTCTTACACAACCCACACAAAGTAGCATGTTGCCATACACCTTCCTACACTGCCTCCTGCATGAAATGTTCCCAACAGTGTCTTACGCTATTTTAAATCAGCAGCAACCATTATAGCTCCCAGCACTATCAATCTACAGAGACACTACAAAAGTCACCTAACTTTGTACCACCAGATGTTAGGGGAGATTTCATAAATCAAGTTGAATGCACAGGTGTCACCTGGAATAATTTTTGTGAGAAGATTTTGCATACCATTTATATAATCATTTCCTATAGAATCATTAATACATACCTGGGATGGCTGATTTCTCCTTATTATACCAAATTAAATGTTTTTTCCACCAGATTTCATAGTGTAGCATACAATGAAATAATTAAAACAAGTATATTTACCAAGTATTTTGCATTTTCATAAAGGAAAGAGGCCCAGGCTTTTCTTGAAGCTTTTGGCATGCACTTAGTTCTGGGTGACTTCTTAGCTAATTTGATGGTGTCCTTTGAGCTCCTGGAGCAACTTTGGGGTATTTCTGTTGCAAAAACTCTTACCCGGTTTCAGCATTGCTACCAATTGCAGATGACAGAAAGGAAATTGCAAATCTCACCACAACACACATGAACTTACCTGCTTAAATTGATTTTATAAAGCTCACATACATTTTGCAAAGGGACTCCCTCGCAGTCACTATACAATATGCAGTGCAAAACTTTCCTGTCTGCCAGATCAACCATTTCCCCTTGCAGCTCGTAGTTAGACTCTGCTAATGTTCCAGTACTTCATCTTAGGATATCTAGGAACATAAATACACGAGAGCAGCAGTTCTCAACTATTGTTATGCCACACGTCTTTTTCTTTATTCTCTGGCAACTCTTGTTTGCCAAAACCTCTTCTGATCAACAGCTATGGAAAGCACAATAACTTCAATCCTTTAACACACTCCTGAGAGCAACAGTTGAAGGAACTCAAATTCTATCCATGGCAGAAGCAACCTATGTAGATCTATATTCAGCATTTTAGGAATGCAATGACCAAGTTAGGCAGGACTTTTTGCAAAAACAGCCAAGAAGCTCCATTTGAAAGAACTGCCAAGGTTTGGTACATACTTCCTTAGAATGTATGTACCAAAGAAGAAGAAAAGGGCATGCACAGGCTTTCTCTCAAATGGAATTCCAAATTTTTTCCAGTTTTATTGGCATTTAAGTCAAAAGTAAAAGGGAATTGTGAGGGAGATAGCAAGAATGGCTATTACCTGGCAAATTATCAAAAAGCAAGTTTCCCCACCAAAGTTCTTAAATAGAGACAACACAAAGTGTGTACTTACTTACCAGTTCTAGCAACTATATCAAAACATCAAGAGCATTAAGAGGTTAAAGAAAATTGGCAAAAATATCAAATTGATAAAACTAGCATTTACAGTATCAACACAGTAATGAGAAGTATTTACATAATAAAACTACCCACTTAGAAACAAAGATAGGTCAATATAGAAGTGATAATCACAATTCAACTTTGAATTTTTTTATTTCATTGGGGGAAGAAAGCAGAGAAATTCATAAAACACACAGAACATACATACAATTAGTGTAAGACTCTAAAGGGTCCTAATGTTTTTCAGTCCTTTGCCTCAAAGCCAATGTAGCACTTGATTTTGCCTTCACCAATGCACATACTCTTACAGGTTTGGGAGAGTTTTAATTCTACAGAAAAATTGTTCCAATTTAATCGTAACCAAGTATGGAAGCAATTACAAAGAGTGCTGATGCACTATTTTCCTCCCTCCTCTTCTCCTACTAAGCCTTACCATAAAAGAACTAATCAAAGCTGAGCAGTGAAGGTGGGCACCATTGCTGTTGTGCACTGGGGAAGATAAATCCAGTGCAGCAACTTCCAGCTGCCTTAGCTATACCTATGCCAAAACAGAAACATCATCAGACATTGGATCATGCTCATCTCCATTACATCTACAATAGTCTCTGGTACATAATGGGAACCTGCAGCCAGGGCACACCTCCATTCTGGAGCTCCATTCTGAAGGCAAGGAGACTCTGGTTTGAACATATCTCAAGGACAAAAGGTGGTCTTCAGCAGTTTTGTTCAGTAGTGAAGAGGCATTCCATCAGCTCAGGCACTAAAAGAGCTTTCAGGATCCACTAAGCACAAACTCAGCAATGAAATTACTTGACTGGATTATAGTGGTAAATACTTGATGGACTGAATATGAAATATGGACAACACCAGCTGCTGCCAGGTGTGCATGTTCCTTTAGCTAGAGGATTTCCTCAATCAACTTCCACACTTCTACATGATACTGACTATCATCTGACACTTTTAAGAAGAAACTTAAAAGTGTCAAACCGCTTATCTGCTAAAGTTGCAAAGCAGTGTGTGATGTATTCTATCGTGGCTGGACCCTCAAGAGTCAGTCTGTGGTGCTTTAAATCACTATTGTGGCACCAGCAGTCAGGTCTGCATGACCACGATGATAAAGTCGTCACAAGAAGTCCTTCATTAACTAACAAAAAATTATTATTCAAGAAGGAGGAAATCATTGCAATTTTTTTAGAAGTCAGAAACTGCTAAGAAAACAATGTAGGTGAAAACAGACAAATTCATAACTGCAGTCAGAAGTAATTTTATTCTGAGACATAGCAATTGTAAGTAAAAAAAAAATTCAGGCCATAACAGTTTCTAAGCTTACAGAAATTTAATTTGCATAATTAAATATGGATTTAAATCCAAAAACACATATGAAAAGCACCTTCTTCCTTATCACATATCATGGTTTTGGTACTGTACCACTCCCACCAACCACAGTACCAGGAAATGGGGGTTGCCAGCAGCACAATAGTGTGTAAGAAGAGAAGGCTACTGAGGTACATCCTTTTTCTTCTCCATTATAATATAGTGTAGAAAATCCAAAGCACAGCACCATGTTACAACTTTCCCGATGGCAAAGCCTGTTGAGTAAGTTCCTTGCTTCCCAATTTCCTAGTAAATTATTCACTCTCTGGTGTAGTTCTTTATTCTCTCCTTCTCCCACAAATTCACCTGCTTGTGAGGCTAGTGAAAACATGCAGTTTCCAAAGGGTGCCAGGTAGCAATGACCAGTTGGTTTAGGGGTCCCATGAAACTGTACAAGGGGATGATATGTGTATGCTGTAGGCAGTTCTGCTAACCGTCTGCTGAGGTTCCATATAGTTTTGCCTTCATTCAGTCCTCATCTGAAGAAAAATATTCCTTGTGGAGGCAAATGTTCTAAAATGCTGGTTTATATGTTTGGAAGAGGGGTCTCTTTTATGAGATGGACTTGTCAAGAGGCAGCATCTAGGGCAGAAGAGGAGGACAGCACCAGAGATTTACACCCAAAGTTGGGTTCCAAGTATCCAGAAATATTTCCAGTATCGTGCTCATTTGTTTTGATAAATTTTATCTGTAGGTTAGCCTTTCTTGTTCCTTTCAGTCTGCCTATTGCCATTGGAATTAGTAAAGAGCAACTTCTGCTTTCCAAGTGGCTTGTTCCTAATAATAAGATGCAAACAAACACCTAAAAGATGTACCACTAAAAAAGTACCACTAATTTTGCAAAGTCAAAATTATTCCCACTGGCCCTATAAGAATTCCTTGGCCTTATTCAAAACAGTTGTGCAGAAGCCTTCATGTCCTAGTACCAATCTTCCAAACCATAGTATCCATCTTCACAATATACTTCATAACTTCATAGTTATTCAATTATCTTCATATATTCAATCTTCATAAAGTCTCCTATGTACCATATACTTGCAAGGCAACATATTGTGGTGCAATAACTGGTAAGAATACCTGCAAAAGCCAAACAGGTGTGATCAACCAATGCATACATTCTCCTCACAGTTCTTTCCTCTTGAAGCTTGGTAACATTTTTGTTTTTGTATACCCAACACAGCTGTATACAGCCCTCAAATTCCATCCTGTCAAGTAAGGATAATTTTTTCTTATCCCAAATATTTATTTCTATTACACAGAGGAGATGTTGTAATAATAAGTCTTTTCACAAGGACACTGGCAAACAGCTATCTGGAGGCTGTGTCATCCTCCTCAAATTAGAAATAATCTCTGACACCTGTTAGGAAGGAAAAATTCTAAGGTATGATAAACATCACACCAAAAGGTTTTGAAGTTGCAAAACTTGTGGTTTACAAATACAGTACAGATAGGCAGGCCCTGGACAAAAGGCTTATAACCAAGTAGAAAAGAAAGGAAATAAGGTAGTTACAGATATGAGAGCCCAGGGAGATAGCAAGTCAGCACAGATCAATGTGGTGAGTAGTATTCTCAGTATATTTACTGTTTAGAGGTGCAGTCATGGCTATGATCTTCTAAAAGTTAACTGCTGACAAAGAAGGGTAAAGCTGCTCCACTCTTCTGCCCCAAGAATCATCTTCCCTTGCTTTGATATTGAAACTCATCTGCTCCAAATCTGTGAAACTGATCAGGCAGAAAAGCCCTTTTAAAGAAATGCCAATTTAGCTTCTTTAAACATCTCACTACATGATCAGACGAGTGATGGCACAGGAGACAGAGTGAGAACACACTGAGTATGAGGGGACAGTGAATGCAGAGGGGACTGCATTTTGGTAAAAGCTTGTGGGAGGTTTACTTATTAGTAAGGTAATACCAGACTGCAACTTAAACGCTGTCACTGGTTTCATAAATATTTTGGTAGAGATGAATTTTGAAGGCAGATGCACTACAGAGATTTATGAGAAGCTGCTTTTATAGTCAGAGAAAGAGAGAAAGAAAGAGAGAGAGAGAAAGAGAACGAAAAGAAAAAAGAGAAAAAAGAGAAAAGAGAAAAGAGAAAAGAGAAGAGAAGAAAAAAGAAAAAGAGAAAAGAAAAGAAAAGAAAAGAAAAGAAAAGAAAAGAAAAGAAAAGAAAAGAAAAGAAAAGAAAAGAAAAGAAAAGAAAAGAAAAGAAAAGAAAAGAAAAGAAAAGAAAAGAAAAGAAAAGAAAAGAAAAGAAAAGAAAAGCTGGCAACTGCTGCTTTGAAAATTTCTGAAAGAGACTAATGGAATGAATGTTCATCAACATCTCAAGAGCAGATAAGAACTTTGTTGCTTTCTCAGTTGTTTGAAACTCAGCACTTCCCCTCATAAAATCTTTTTCTTAGAAGATGCAAATAAATGAAAAAAAGAAAAGAAAACTGTGTCAGATCTGACAATGGACTGAAGAAATTAAATGAATGATAGGATCAGTGATAAATAAACAAGAATTTTGAGCTGAACATCTCAAGCATAATTTAAATACAACATAAGCAACCTCTCCCTTGCTTAGTCTGTCTCCCTCAAAGATGCTCTCCTAATAACACAAATGAATTGATATAAAAGAGGGCTTATAGGACCACACATAGTTCTTTCCTTGCAGAAATGTATCTTCTTATCCACAACCCAAGAAAGAAAAGCTCTTTTAGAACAATACATACAAAACTCATCCCCTTTTCACACAACTTTCTTATGATAAATATTCTCCTTATCATTTACCTAAGACTAGAGCTTTGGTATATCACAACCAGCATCAAACTTTACAATTTCTGTGACTATTTTATATAAAGTATACACAGGGTAAAATAAATGTAGAAAACAGTATATTATTTTAAAAGACAAAACCTGATATTTTGGTCATTTAAGAAGAATAACAGACTATGATTTTATACTTCTAATATAAAATGTTTGCTCTTTTCAAAAGTCCAAACCAATAGGTACATACAATTCTACTTGTTTTAGAGCTCATAAAACTTCAATTTAAAAATATGCCAGCAAAATGTTTTCAAGAACAATTTCGTGTTACATTGTCAGTCCACTAAAAATTTTGTCCTTTGTTCTAGCCTTACAATTCTTTGCATTGCTTAGAAAAATAAGGTCTAAGCCAATAAATATCAATAAACATAGAAGGTTTAATCTGCTTCTCCTCACCAGATTTGACCACTCTCTCTTCCACTTGGCTCTCTTTGTCATAATTTCTGACAAATTCAATTTTTTTGTTTCCTTTCTCCAGAAAGCAGTTACTTTGATTCTTTATTCTTGGATTTTAATTTATTTTACTTGACAGTATCTAAGCAACTTTCCAAGTTTATGCTGACCAAGTACTATGAGGTATTCTGAGAAAGACAAACATAAAGAAAAATAAAATCTATGTTTAGTATTTTCAAAAAATACATAAACATTGAATCCTACAAAAGACAATTATTCCAAACTGAATTATTCTCACTAGCTAAATCAATCGGGTAAAATGATGCATCATGGATGGCAGAATCAAAGGCCCACTTAAAATGACTAAGAAAGAATAGAGCATTTAGAAAATGGTGTAATGAATTTATTTGAGCAATAGTACCTTATTCCTTCAAAAATATATACACACTAATAGCTAGACTGTGAATGTATTTAGAAAATTACACAAAACTGCATTTTGTCATTACTCGAAGACTAGTAGTATTTAATAATGAAGGTTATAGCCTAGGGAAAAAAAATTCTTATTCCTATAGAATCAACATAAAAGAGGCATAAGTATTATTACGGCCCACATTCCCATCAGCAGGGCTTCTAATTAGTCTTTTAACTTACAATTTTTCTTACTGATACCAAGAACAAACTCAACTTGATTTTCAGACTGAATTAACAGTAAGATATATTGCTATTTTATTTGGAAAAGAATATATTGCAATTATGGGATAATACTTTTTTAAAGTATCTTTTTGTATGAGAGGCATGCTTTAAAATTTCATGCTGAATAAAAGAAAAAGAGAGTGGTAAAAAGCATTGCTACACCCTTAAAATAAATACTAGAAATCAACATAGTTACTGTTTTTTCTGTTTTCTCCTGTTTTTCACAGCAGAAAAAGTGTCTTCTCTGCCTTGGGACCCTCTTCTTACAGACTGTACTCATACAAAGCATCTTCCTTCTTCTCCTTTTTGCTCCTTCTTGAAAAGAAACACACATGCATATATGCAAGGACTCTGCATGGATGAACATGAGCAAGGATCTCCTGACAAAATCCAAACATAAAAATACAGCATACCAGAGGGGGAAGCAAGGACAGGGAATCTAGAGGAATAATACAGAAATACTGTCTGAGCACAGAGGGGTATTTTAATAGTCTCAGCTTTAGTTAAGTCTTTAGACATTATCTCCCACAACAGTCTCATAGGCAAGCTGATGAAGTACAGACTAAAAAAATGTACAGCAAGGTGTACTGAACATTAGCTGAACCGTCAGTCTCGTGGAGTTGGGATCAGCAGCATGGAGTCCAGCTGGGGGCCAGTCAACAGTGATACATCTCAGGAATCACTGCTGGGGCCAATGCTGTTCAATTTCTTCATTATCGACCTGGATGGCAGCAGGGAATTGGACACTCAGCAAGTTCACAGATGTTCCAAGAGTGAGAGTTGTTGATACACCATCGCTCTTGAATGATCTCAGTGGATTGAAGAAACAGTCATGAACCATATGAAGTTCAACAAAGGGGAGAGCAAAGTCCTCTATGTGGGGAGAACCAACCCCATGCACCAGCTCATTCTGAGGGATGACTTTACAAAACGTACCTGGGAGTCCTGGTGGACAAGGTAGTTGTAAGCCAGCAATGTGCCCTTGCCACAGAGGGCAAGAGCATCTTGGACAGCACTGGAAGGAGCAGCAGAATGAGGGGGGTCTTCTTTACCTCATGGGATCAGCCTCTCTGAAAGGAAATCACACTTGACATAATTTGCACTTTCTATTTTCCCTCAGGAAGTTGATTGGAACTGTGACAAGGTGGAAGTACTGCCCTCTAGTTGTTCAGTCAGCTCCTCTGTCCTTCATGGTCATGAGTCTTCAGAAGGCAGATGCTGGAGATGATGCAGAAGTGAGAGTTCCCAGAACAGTATGACTCTCCACTGCAAATGTGCTCTTTTGCCAGATATCAAAGTTCAGTGATCATCGAGATCATTGCTGCCTTTTCTTCAGCATGGCTTAGCAGTGCCTTCTCATGTTTGTCTTTCCTGCTTTGCTTTCAGCATTCAGAAACTGAAGAAGTAGGGAACTGTAACACTTTGCTTCTGTGCCCTAAAATAAAATATTAACCTCTAAGAATACTTGAGGAATTTCCAGCTCTAAGGAGATTTAGATTAGATGTTCTGCTATTTTTTATTTATAGCATTCGTTCCTAGTAGCTGGAGATTCCCTTTTGAAGAATAAAATCAGGACATGGAAAGATTTTCTCACTGCAGATATTGCACTTACTCCCATTAGTGCAAACTGCTGAACCTGCTGTGAGCTTCTTTATTCTAAATATTTTTACTTGCAGACTAAAATGACAGGTAGCAGAATAAAAATTTAGCATCCCAATGATTTTTTTTCTGGATTTGTTATTGCCCTTCTGGAATGTGGCAGAGCCACCAATATCCTTGTAGTGTGCAGTGCTGTTTGAGTACTTCATTTTTTACAGGAATATACAGGCTTGGATTTCAGGTGCCATTTTTTATTACTATTCCATACAATGGCCAATGCAGAATAGAAATTACAAAATTATGGAGTGGAAAACCAAACAAAACACAACAACAACAACAAAACAAACAAACAAAACAAAACAAAAAAACCCAAACCAAACAAAAAACAACAGGCAAGAAGCTGGCAGAATAAATTAAAGATAAATTTATTCTGTTAGCATCATCCCTTCTGGGAAACAAAAAACACCATTTACCCTAAAAACCACACTATATAGTTGTGTATTTTGATAACAAGTTGCTGGGCTTTAAATAAACAGAATTTGAACATCAACCATTTACATAGGCAGACCTTCAGGTGCAAGCTTCATTTTGCCACAAGATGAATTAACATGAAGAATGGGCATGTAGAAAATCCCAAAAAAGTTATGAGATCACCAGGTTCATTTGGTAAAGAAATGTTACACCAAAAATTGTATTTTTTCCTTTTGCCATCTTCCTTTTTAATCTACTGAAAGAGTCTTCTTCCTTGGGATCTGCTTTGTTACCTGATGGTACTGTTGATGTTCTAAAACACCAGCATGAACACCCCCTTTTTTTTTCTTTATTTCAAGATGAAAAGGTAGTCTACTCTGAAAAAGAGGCTCAAATTCACTATTGTCCTATCTATTAGCAGTAGATCCTGAGCTATCATCCTTACTGTAGCAAAGAAAGTGAGTGGGTTGTGAGTACACAAAATTAGGTGTTCTCACCAAGAAGATGTTAAAAGCTATGTCTAAGAAATTTCTGGCTCATAGGAAAAAACTTTAGCTTTCATACCAAGACCTGTAGTCATGAAGGTTTTTAAGCAAGTGGTACTACCATAAAATTCTTTGCTGCCCCTTCATTGCATATATTGCTTCTTAAATACTACGTTTAAATCTTTTAAATTTTAAATGTACATTTGAATATGTTAATGAATCAGCATTCTGTATTTTCCTTCTTGTGGATGGAAATGTCCATAACTCTGTAGAAATTCTGATAATACAAGTGGCAGAAAACACCTTGTTACTAAAAATTATGAGACAGAAACATAGGAAAAAGTCTTTCAGAAAAGGACTGATCCTCCTCTGTCTGAATTCTTCTCTTTCCAAAAAATATAACATACTCAAATGCACATCAACAAGAAAGAAATACTACACCAACAAAAGGTGGAATAGAGGTGGAAGCAAGATCTCATTGAAACATATTTGCATTTGAAACTCTTGATGATGACTGAGATTTATACATCTAAATTAAAATTAAATAATGTTAAGGTTGTGAGTAACTCACAAGAGCAAAGAAATATGCAATTAAAGGGAAAATATACCATATGTCCTTTGATATCTAGGCATATCGCAGTGCATTAAGGAAGTCATAAAAGAGACACCCTGTTGTGGTTATGTGTTCTGAGACATGTGGCATATTTCCATTGTAGCTATCTATTTCCCTGCTTGTATGCATCTGTGCCATTATTTAAATGTTGATCTAGAATGTAAATTTCCCTTTGCATGGTAAAAAACCAGAGTTTCAGACTGGCTTTTTTCAATGTTTCTTTAGATCTGTTGTTATTTATGAATGTAGAAGTCCAAAACGTTAAACACATTAATGAAAAAACTTCACAAATGGCAAAAAAATGGATTTAATCCTCAGACAAAATGAGGCAAAGGAGATAGTTTTAAGGACTATGAATGAATGATTTATATCTTTCCTCTAGAAACTGACAGAGTTAAATTTCAAATACTGTTCTCCTGTATTTTGCATGGAAATAGGAATGTAATAAAAAAATCACATATTAAGTTTGGACCATTTGGGGAAACAACATGGGAAATTACTCCTTTCATTTTAAGGTTCCTCACCTGTGGCATCCCACAAATCTATTTTTTTTTTTTTCTCAACTCAAAAAGCCAGCCTGAAAGTGTGGAAGAACAAAATGGAATATTCAGATCCTAAGAGCAGTGTTTATGTGGCTGGCATCTAACCCACATCATCTCAAACACTGTGATCACCAAAACACCCCAATGTAAAATACTTTATACACAAGAGTCACGTAACCAGAGCATGACATCTGGAAGTAACACTTATGGAAAAACATTTTGTGGCATCCCCAGTGTTCAGTGTATTTCATGGGAACACGTTTGCTATGCCTGCAGCCTTGGGACACTTTCAGACACCTCACCTGTTCTCCAGGGAGAAGTATATGCTAAAAAAGAAGTCTTCATAATTCTGTTACTAGCTGGGTAGGATATGGTTGGTTCTGATTTCACACTGATTTGGCCATGGCCATCATGCATTCTTCATTTGTAGGGTTCTTTGCTGCTGTCTGTAGTAACTAAAAAAGTATCAATCTGAACACACAGGTACTACAACAGTTACTCTCTGGAGTTCACTCCAAGACCATGTAATAATAACCTTAGATCACCATGAAGCATATCAGCTTTAGAAAAAAGCAGTTTCTTCAAATCTTCCTTTTTTATTTTTGGTTCCCTACAAGTATTGTAGTAGGGACTATAATGATGATGATGACGATAAAGTGTGCAGCAGACAGAAAAAAAAGGACCAAAATAGTCCAAAAAGTGGACCACAGTGATGAGTGAAATGGTTAGAAACACAAAGTAATGGATACGTTGGCATTGTTCCACCTTAGCATAACCTATAGAGCAAGCACTGAGCCACAGATATTTCCTGAAGAAAAGCAAACCAGATTAGCGTCACATCAACTCTGTGTCCTGTATAATCTGAAGAGATGGGGCAGAAGTGTCATTCTGGTAACAGAGAGCACCAGGCCCAGGTGGTGAGCCCTTGGGTAGTGGGATGTGTAGGAATGCAGCAACAGCGTGGAGCTAGCAGCCCGGGAACTGGATGTCAAGGGAAAGAGGCAGGGGGTGATGGGCAGTCACAGCACATCCTCGGACAGCGGAGCCAGCACGAGTAATCATCATGGGGCTGGGGACAGGAGCCAGCCTAGACCCAAACTGAGGAGAGAGCATGCCAGTTGGGAAGCAGCTGCACAGCCACGGGGTGGCCATGGATGCCACTGACAAATGTGTGCTGTGACCAAAAGGGCCGGCTAGGGCTGGAGGGAAGAGCCAGCGCCTTCCGCCAGCAACAGCTGAGAAACACAGCAAGCCAAGCAAGGATCGGGATTCCCATCTTGTGGCGCGGGCTGTGGTGTCCTGTCACTGGTATCCTATCCAGCCAGTGTCCTGCCAGCCACGGAACACACACACCTCGGCCAGCTGCAAGAGCAGCCACCAGTCGGCTAAAGGCAAGGAATTGTGCGCCCACAGCCTGCAGTGTGGCACTGGAATGCACACAGGCTGAGCAACGGATGTGCCCAGGAAAAGCTAGGTTTAAAATGCTTCGGTTGGGGAATTGAATGTCCCTGTACCAATAGCTCGTTGCAACTCTTCATTCTCCCAAAAATCTTCTTAGACTTTGCAAACTTGTTCATGAGGCTCTTCGGCGACACCGAGATTCCCTCCAGTGGCTGTACTGAAACAAATCAAGGCTGGTTTCAGCACTTTCAGCGTCTGCAGTTCATCTTGAATGTTGCAGCCGAGCTTCTTGCTCCGTTTCACTCTCACGGCAGGGAACCTGCAGCCGCCCAACTCATCGGGGAAACCTGCCCCAGGCCCCTCTTCAGTGCTCTGCCACCCTCCATGCAAAAAAGTCCTTCCGCATGTTGAAGTGGAAACTTCTTGTGGTTCAGTTTATGGCCATTGCTCCTTGTCCTGTCGCTGGGCACCTCTCTCGGCACCCTCCTTTGAGATGTTTACATGCATTAATGAATTGTTTCTTCTCTAGACTAACAGGGTCAGCTCCCGAAGTCTCGCCTCTCGCATGGGATATGCTCCATACCCCAAACCACGTCCCCTCTAACTCCCAGCGCCTCCCTTCAGCGCCTCCCTCCA